>CAIGRT010151696.1:0-16435 GCA_903798405.1 Fraxinus platypoda | reverse complement strand
AGGAAAACGAAATACCAGATTACAGAAGCGGAAGGAAAACCCTAACGAAAGACCAGATTGCAGAAACTAAGAGAAAACACCAACGAAATACCAGATTGCAGAAACGGAATGAAAAACCCTCTCGAAGTCGGATCCGCGAAAACTGTGTTTGAGATTATGTCAGATCCCATGAAGCTTAACTCTAATACTATGTTAAACAATTCAAAGAGAAAAAGAGAAGGGGGCTAGGGTTTTATTGATTCTGCATAATGCGATTTAATAATGAAAATCTAGATACAAAGAGACTATATATAGTCTAAAATAAAGGAAGTTTAAAAGACTATTCTACCCTTAATAAATAATAAAACAAAATAATCATCTATTTCTTAACATCTCCCCTCAAACTCNGATTTAATAATGAAAATCTAGATACAAAGAGACTATATATAGTTTAAAACAAAGGAAACTTAAAAGACTATTCTACCCTTAATAAATAATAAAAACAAAATAATCATATATTTCTTAACACTAAGATCCAGGAATGCACACGAACAACAGTTATTGAACCTACAGAGATGGAACGGTGCTTTTAGATTTAGGTCTTAGATTTTTGGGTTTCTATGTGGGTGTGTAGTGATGTGGATTTTTGACCAAAAATAAAACTTCAACCGCCTTGTAGACTTGTGTGTACTAAATGGATATTAGTGAATGTTGTGATTTCGTGTACAAGTTCTGTAAATTAGATATTTAATGAGATGGTCCAATTTTCCCCTCTATTTCATTTCTTCTTATCTGGTTGTTCATTGGTATTTAGTTGTATGACACAAGACGTGATCTAAATTCGTCTCGAAAAACCCCCTAACTATTGAATATGTTGTATAACAACCCTAAAAATGTTTAACATTGTGATATATAACCTTATGTAAATTTGAGGCATTTAAACCCTACATTTATGTATGTTTGCACAAAACCACCCTGCAATGACGAAGGTTGCGAATCACAACCCTATTATATCGAACCCGTTCAATCCATACAAACAAAATAAAACAACAACAGTTAACGCAATATAACCACAAAAAAACATTACACTAATAAAACAAGTATTATTAGACGACAATAACAAGCGTTTTTATCATGAAATATTAAGAATCGAAGCATTACAACCACCAAAAGCAATAGATTAACAGGACAAAATGATAAGCCAAAAAGTCGATAACTTTTCCTCCTTGCTCAGTTTTCAAAGAACATCCGTCCATGGAGGTCTTTTACAACGTTAACCATTGAATTGGGGGGGGGCGGGAATATATTGCAAATGTCAAGGGGGTTATTCAAACATATTGTCATCTTTAATGGGGTATTTTCTTACCTTTTCTGAAATTTGGTTACCCCACATGTCAGCCCAGAGATTGAATTCGTTAGTTCGTCCCCTTATTTTGTATATTGTTCATCATCTTCTGTGCTATTCAAACTTTATAATTTATCTGACTCCAAGTAGTCAGTGTCAGTATCTCTAACTTCTTATCCATCGTAGAATCCAAAACCAAGGTTAACTTCATCTTCATCAACTTCAAGTTCATGCTCAACCTTGTAATCACCCTCCTCAAAGCCTTCAACTTGATCTTCCATTCTATCATCATCATTATGTCCTTCATGCCCCAGTTGTTCATCACCCATCTTCGGGTTCTCTTCAGCCTTCTCAAGTTGTGAAGTTCCTACTCCACCTTCATATATAAGTGTTTCCTCTTATTACGACCACGCCGCATCCACATTTTCAAGCTAACAGTCACCAATGTTCACCCCACCCAAATCACCTTCATTCATATCAAATGCCAAGATGTAGTAACTTTCTATAGTAGTTTCACCCCCTTCATTACATGCACTACTCTAGGACTTAAGGTACTAGTTCTTGGTGTGATTCTTGTGGTAATGCATATATCTCGTTAGGCACAACTACATAAATCTCAAGGAGCCTATGACCTTTAAGGTGCTTCAACATTTTCTTCGCATCTGATTCACCATGCAACCTCCTCAAAGCACTACCCAAATTGCCTTTTTATAGCCTGAAGTAAAATTCCAGAGGCCCACGATCTCCACAAACATACGCAAAAGCCTCGAACCAATCCCTATTGAAATAATCAGCCTTCACATAGTCCACAAACATTATCATACCGTGTCCGTACTTCATTATTCGGCTTATCATAGAACACACCCCCACTGTCTATAGCCATTGTAAAATAGTCTATGTATCCGACTAGATGAAAATGACAATAAGGCTAGTACAGAAAGTAGTTCAAGACCCACAACAAACAATATGCACACACGTTTTACAACAAAATTTCAACAATGACACGTAAAAAAGTTTAACCAAAAAACTTCATTTTTAAACCTTCAAAATAGGAAAACTTACCATATACAGGAGCATCTTCAAAATCTCCGAGTTTTGGAGTTACATTCTCAATAATCACAATGAAACTGTAAACGTAACAAAAAAAACTAATTTGAAGACCCCATTTCACAAGTTCATGAACGTATTTTGAAAAACAAAAACTTGTGTCTACAATTTATTGTCACATCCTTGCTGAAGAATGGCAGTTGTTGGCCTTTAAATGTGCTGAAAGAAACCTCTAGTATCGTGGATAAAGGAGGCTCGAATCTTGAAATGTGGGTGAGCAACCATATTTCTCACATTCGTGTCTGTTCGTCTTGCTCAAAGCCCCCTAATGGTTTTTTGTTGGTTTTATTAAAGAGGAAAATATGAAATGGCGATTTCAACCTTTCTATTTTATCCATTTCTCCCTATTTAATTGGATTTAACGGCATAGCTAACGAATCTTGAAAGTAAAGAGATATTTCGAACAAAATATTTCAAATAGGGACATTTTATGCGATTTCCAATAGATAATGGAATATATTGCACATGATCAAGTTTGTAGGGAGTTTTCTGTTAGTAAGCCTTTTAAAATAACTTTTTTTATTTTAAGTAAAAAAAGTATAATTATCTAAAGAAATAAAAGAATTATTTAAAAAAATTATTAATCTTAACCTTAGCCAGTCATACTTCAGATTGTGAGCTTATCTATTTGGATTATTCTACCAACACAGTCTCAATGACACCCTGTTGACAGGGTTTTGAATTGTCCCACGTGTGTGGGTTAGTGTTTGGAGGGAAAAAATAATTTACACGTGATGAGAGAGAGAGTGTGAAATACACCAACCTCAAAACACACTTACCCACAACCCATTTATATGAGAGTGAGTGAGAAATTGGGGAAAGGAAATCTGGGGAAGTACATAAAACAAATCCATAAATTTTATATTGATTTTGGGTAAAAAAAAATTCTTGTGACTACTCCGGCAGCTAAAAACGGGGAAAACAATGTTATATTGATTTTGGGTAAAAAAAATTCTTGTGACAACTCCAGCAGGAAGAAAACGGGGAAAACGACACAGCATAAATTTTTCCAGAACGTGAAAATACTAGAATCCAATTTGGGGCCTGCTCATTTTGGCGTCATCGGTCCGGCCAAGAAAAGAAAAAATCCAAGGTGTAGTAAGCGATTTTTTCCCGGAATAGTTTATGATGTTTGTTTGGAAGGATATTTATATTCTATTGCATTTCTCCTTACCGGAAGGAGCTTTTACTCAAATTTACTGAAAGTTTTTGGAATTTTTGCAGATTCATTTCATTTTGGAGAAGAGAAGTGGATGCTTAAAAGGAACTTACTTGTGGGTAAGTGGTTTCAAAAAGTTCCAAATCCAACGTTTCAATTTGGCATTCAAATTAATCCTAAGTTATAATATGAGGATGTATATGGACAGTAAGATTGAAAAAAGCAAAAAGTGAAAATCTTACTCACTGCTAAAAATGATCAATCCCTCAATTTTTTCCTCAGTATAAATTCTTCTATTATGCATTGTGTTGGAGCTAGACTAGATGACCTTTAAGTTGACCATATACTAAATTTTCATTATGTCCTCATTTTGTTGACAAGCATATGCACAATATTGAATTGAAGAATGTGTTCCAGAATAATTTTTTAGCTATATATCGTAGTGTTATTAATTGTATTACTGAATGTGACTGAATATGTTATTGCAACCGAAGAAATTATGGATGGAGTGCCAAACACGCATGATGCTGTTTTGGTGGAAGAGGATGATGAGAACGGGATGGACCCTGTTAACATAGTAGATGGTGAAACCTCATTGGAACAACACGTGACTGTACCTGAGGTGG
This sequence comes from Fraxinus platypoda, assembly GCA_903798405.1. Classification (NCBI taxonomy): domain Eukaryota; kingdom Viridiplantae; phylum Streptophyta; class Magnoliopsida; order Lamiales; family Oleaceae; genus Fraxinus; species Fraxinus platypoda. The sequence goes on along the minus strand of CAIGRT010151696.1, from coordinate 12,219 downwards.
GTATGCAGTTTAAGGATTTGAAGGATATGTTTGACTTGTACAAAAAATAGGTGTACGCCGTTGGTTTTCTCGTTAAGAAAAGAAACTCAAAAAGGGGAGATGATGGAGAATTGAGATATGTGATACTGACTTGTAGCCGTGAAGGTTGAAGAGTTGGTAATCCCAGCGAATCTTTGAAGCCACAACCAACAATTCAGATGGGCTGTAAAGCTAGAATCTCTGCATCTACAGATATTTATGGAATTTGGAGAATTAACACGGTCCACCTCGACCACAATCATAAAACTAGCTCATCGAAGTCCAGGTTATTTCGATGCAACAGAGAGTTAAGCGCACATATGTGAAACGCAAGCTACAAGTGAATGATTTGGTTGGAATTTCATTACATAAAAGTTACAATTCTACAGTCGTAGAAGTAGGTGGTTATGAGAACATGAGTTGTGTGGAAAAAGATTGTCGAAATTACATTGAAAAAGTGAGAAGATTAAGACTTGGAGAAGGAGATGCAGCAGCAATTCCATCATATTTTTCAAAAATGCAAGCACAGTGCTCAGGATTTTACTTCAGCATGGATTTGGACAATAATTCGCAGCTGGGGAATGTATTTTGGGCAGATAATCGTTGTAGGCAAGCGTATAAAGAGTTCGACGATTTTGTTACATTTGATATTACTTACCTTACAAACATGTATGACATGCATTTTGCCCCTTTTGTTGGTGTCAATCATCACGGACAATCATCACTGCTTGGTTGTGGTTTGGTATTGAACGAAGACACATATACCTTTGTGTGGTTGTTTAGAACATGGTTTCAGTGTAGGCACGGTAAAGCACCGTTTGGAATAATTACCAATCAAGATAGGGCAATGCAAAATGCAATTCATATCGTTTTTCCAAACACAAGACATAGATGGTACTTGTGGCACATTATGAAGATGTTACCCGAGAAGTTTGGATACCACGGCAATAAGGCATCGATATTTTGGGCAATACATGCATTGGTTTACGATTCGCAGTTTCCTCAAGAATTCGAAGAAGGTTGGGTTGCTTTCATTGATACCTATGCGTTGCACGATAATGATTGGTTATCCGGACTATATGAGAACAGAGGCCGTTGGGTTCCTTGTTTTCCGAAGACTAGCATCTGGGCAGGAATGTCAACAACATAAAGAATTGAGAGTATGAATGCATTCTTTGATGGGTATGTCCATACCAAGACCTCATTGAAACAGTTTGTCGAGCAGTATGAACTAGCATTGCGTAATAAAGTTGAGAAAGAGTTCCAATCCGATTTTCAAGTCATTTTCACAAATGTTACCGTGTACGACATAATACGAAATGGAGCAGCAGTTTCAATCAGTTTACACAATTTCAAAATTCAGGGAAGCTCAGAAGGAGTTCATGGGGAAGGTTTACTGCGATATCATATCTACTTCCGAAGGAAACTCTGGAACGATGTACGAGGTACGGGATGATGTCATGTATAAAGGGCGCAGCAAGAAAAAAATTTCTTCATTTCGTTCGACAGACATGATTGTAATATTGTTTGCAGCTGTCACTTGTTCAAGTTTTTAGGAATAGTTTGTCGGCATGCGATTGCAGTACTGATTCGTTGCGACGTCACATCACTTTCGAAAAGGTACATACTACGACGATGAAGGAAAGATGTGAGTAGAGCACACACTAGGGTGGTAGTGAATTACGATGGTTTGGTTTGTTCACCTGAACAAATGAGATATGACGATATGTGTCGCGCTTTCGCGCAGGTGGCAGACCTCGCAGCAGATGATGAAGGCAAACTTCAATGTAAAGATCTTATGACGTCAAAAAAGTTGTGAAGTGGTAGCAATGTCATCTCTCAGCATACCATTCAATTAGTTGATCAGTGCAACGACTCTCAATATAATGCTAGCGTGACTATACGTGATCCGAAATTGTCGCGCACAATGGGGGCGCCGAAGAAACTTCGGAGAAAGGGTCCATTAGAATCGACTTCTAAGAAAGCTTGGTATGTTAACACCTTAGACTATATGCTACAAATGTTTCAACAAAATTAACACTAACATCATATGGTCCATATTCAGGGCATTTCGGCATCGAGCAAAGGGAAGCGCCCGAGAACGAGGCAAAGTGATATGGCAGATAGTGTTGTCGACAATCAATTATTTCAACCACAACAATATTCCATGACGACACCATGCTCATATTTACATTATTCTGTGCCGACAACATTCCCGTTATCACAGTATCCCATCGCAAGACCACTATCCCTTTCGAGTTTGATCCATCCTTCATCAGCAAATGTTAATTACAGTTTACAAGGTAAGAACAATGTAAGACATGTAAACTTCAGATGCGTAGTTCATTTATGTAATCACAGTTAATGTTCTCATGTATTGTAGGTGAAGCAATGCCGCACTACAACCCCCATTCACCGGACCAAGGTGGCTTAGGCAACTGATGTTGGTTTATGCTTGATAACAGAATTGTTCATCCATGCAAAGGTTCGTAAGAAAATGATTCTAATATTTTTTATATGATGAAGGGGTTTTTTTTCAATGTGCATTTTCTATATACAAATGTTGTTTTTTTCTTCTGTGCATTTTCAATATATGAAGGGGGTTTTTTCTTTAGTGCATTGTCACTTCATTTATTCAAGGTATGAGCTTGATGGGTATTCTTATGGTGCAGGTATTGTAAAAGATGAGATAAATTAAGCTACTTCTCAAAACCTTGCAAAAATGGCTTGTTTGTCGGAATTTTCAAAGCTTATTCTACTGTTTGTTGCTATAACAAGTTAGTCTTTTGAGAGTATGGATATTGTTGGATGATAAATGAATGATTTTGACTATAATGGTTATGTTAACACTAATTTTGTCTAATGTCATTTTCATGTCTGGAGTGATTTTAATGCAATCATCATTTAAAGAATTATCACATATTTTAATTGGAGGTGGTGGATTCATTAAAAGAGTGATTACATAGTAATCCAATTGTTCAACAATTTGAGCATCTATGCGGCACGGGTTTTATTGTCTGGAGTTAATTGTGGTAGCAATTTAATAGAAAGAATAACTTACATTTCATTAAAAGAATGATTACATAGTAATCCAATTGTTTAACAGCCCTTGCAGGTGAGAAGATACAAATGTTCAGGACAAAACTTTTACGAACATAGTTCACATAGCATCGGTCATAATAATCTCACATATACAAAAGTTTATGTAACCGATCGATTAATAACTACTAATCAAGGTGACCCCTCTACTCATGTATTCGACTTCGTGCTACCTTTTGCCTTGCATACCATCACGTTTACCAAAATATGAAGGTCTTCTTCATCGTTCATGCGAACGCGAGATTGGAACATATGTGATATATCGTCAACTCTTTCAGCCGCCGCATGGTTAACTGAGAAAGTGCTACCATTAGACAATTCACCGCTTGATTTTTCCTTCACAACCCAATCCCAAAAACCACAATTGTCACTGCAGCAAAGAAACAATCGCCTTTTATTTGCAGTCTCCTTCTCAACCACGAAACACTTCTCAAATCCATGTTTGTATGATGGACATCGGCATTTCCGTGGACATTCGGCAAAGTAGTGGCTTTTAGATCTACAACTATGACATATTCCAACATTCCTTCCGACCATTCTGCGATGGGAATAAAATCAATATAACATACTAAACAAAAATTGTCAACATTTCAGTCATGTAGGTCAATAGCATTCCAAGATATTCCAAACGGAATCAATATAACATACTAAACAGGAATTCAATAACCTAGCTAGATTGAATGAGAAATTACATATCCATAACGAAATGAATATAGCTGCAATAAAGTTTAGGGGAGTGAACGCAGTGACCAATTTCGAGATGAGTCGTTATGATGTAGAAGCCATTGCCAAGAGTTCCCTTCCTGTTGGTGGGACAGTCAAGCGCTTGAAACTCTCACTCGAAGCCAAAGGGAAACCTCCTGCTAACGCTAACCGACAAATACAGTCGAGCAGCAACAGCATCAACTTTGCGCCCCTTCAGCAGCCTGTATCCACCATTCCATGTGGAATACCATTTGAAGTCAACTTCTTCCACCACCTCCACCCCACCAATGCAGGTGTCTCCGCTGCTGCCCCGACCATGGTAACTCCAATGCCAACTGATTTTTTCATATGGCCTCACCAATCCTATTAAGTACTCTACTGATGGTAACCCTCAGGCGCTGTCATTTGCAGTAGTTTCTTTTAAGCTGACCTTCATCTAACCTAGAAATATAAGGTACTGCTGATGATATAGCTGTGTTCGCTCCCCTAAACTTTATTAAATTTCTTGGTTGATATATTATATAATTTATATACCAGCAAATAAGTGGAGAAAGAGAGAAGGGAGAAAATACGATTTGCTCATTTGCTCGAAATCTACCTGTTTATAACTTCGTTTTTCTTCTTTCAAATAGTTGCTGATAGCTACGACAGGAAGAGTAGCCGGAGTGGAGCAGAGGAAAGTTCTAGCAATCGCGACCTTCAAAATCGTCCGGCGGCAGAATAGTACATGAAATTGCTGTCGAAGGACACGATGATACCTTAGAATGACGTGCAGTCGGAGATGATGAAATTGTGGCGCTTAATTTGGGTGTAATGGATTGTGTGGGCGGTGGGTGTGGATTTGGGGAAAGGGTTCACTGCATTTGGGGAGGGGTTCCAATTTTGATAAATTTAATCTTTTGTTTTTTTTCCTAAATTGGTTGCCATGTCAGCTGGGAAAATGCATGTCAATTAACCTGGGTGTGTAGCGCGATTGTATCTATTTACATGGAGGGAAAATTTTTAAAAATGTATATATATATACAATGGATACGTTTTCGCATTAATTTGATTTGAGATTGAAAATCCAGTTTGACGTCAAGTTAAGAATTAGGTGGAAATTGGAATCAACAAAATCGTACCTCATTTTTTTAAAACTTTAAAAATTGAATCCCCATAACTTTTCATTCACTGAAGTTTTGCGGAACTAACTCTATTAACTTAAAGCTCAAATTAAAATCGTAAATAAAATGTAATGTTCATATTATTTATATTCAATCAAATTATGAGATCGAAAATATTCAAATTAGTTTATATTATAATCAAATAGGAAAACTCTATGTTATAAATTAGACAATATTTTTTATCATAACTTTCAGAATCCAACAATTCTGTCCCTATTATGGTAGCTACAAAATATGTCCCGAATGTTCTGCAAATCTGTTTATGAATTTTCTGTTGGCTGTGAATCTGCCCCTCCATTTCTTGTTTGTTGCAAAATAATCACTGTATTTTCTTGTTGCTGCAAACAAACCATGAAATATTCTGGACCACAAATTCTGTATTTTCCAACTGTCCACCGAATCCCGATCTTTATAAAAGTTGATTTTTTTCCTCCATTATCCCCTAAAAATGCCTCCAATAGGGTCCACCATATTTGAAGGATATTCATCACTCGAAGAATGAATAATGTTATTCATAATCAACGATTCATTCTATATGACAACTTGTTATTCGAGGTATTTGTTAAACTTGAATTATCTCTTCCGTGATTTCAGTTTGTTGAAACGCTTCATTACCGATTTACCCTTCGATATTACTTTCTTTCCAATTCTACTTAGTTTTCTACCACCATTAAATATTCCTACACAACCACGGACAGCCTCTCCTCACCATCTTCTTCCCATTTTCGTGCAGTTTTTATTGAAAATTATTCCCACTAACAACTATATAGACCAAACAACATCCTCCGATTCCAAATTACCAAGATGTCGACATTTACGACGAGGTGTATTTTCTTTTAGGCTTAACTAGTCATGCTCGATAATGTGTGCATTTACATGAAGATATTGGAAAAGAAAATGTGTACTTGCATGCATACATTTTTAAATTAACTCAATTGAGAATTGACAAACGAGTTCGTTGTAAAGTTATTATGTAAACTTTATTTGAAAGTGATTATTTGAAAATTATTTTTCTTCTACACTCGGTGCAAACCGTATCTCCAATCAGGGGCGGAGAGAGGGGCTTTCCCTCCAAGCCCAATTATTTTTTAAGGTAAAATTATTATTATTTTTTTTTTTATGAAAATTTGTTTCCATGTATCAATTAAGTAGAATATTTTTTTCACCCTCGCTCCACCCCTACCTCCAATAGTTGCTAAAGAGGTATGGTTATAAACGGGGGCTCGATGATGACGTCATAGACGATCTTCGAAACTACCATCAGTTCGTAGAATGAGGATGTAAACGGTCATGACGCCGAGAGAGTTACGGTCGACAACTTTGGCATAGACGGGGAAAATCGGGAGAAGGTGCAGGATCAGTTTGATGGAGTCGGATACATGATCAGGTGGCATTGTGCAGCGGAGGCGGGTTGGGTATCCGATGTGGGAGGTATTTTCGGGCTGAGGGGCAGGCGAGAGAGTGAAGATGGGTGAGACTGATCCAACCACCTACACCTTGTAATTTTAGTTTCTAGTGCAGCTAAAAATTAGATTTTTAATAGATTTTAATTAAAAAATTTATAAAATGTGTGGTTAAAATTAAGTGTTAACCTTGACTTAATTTTTTATAAAGATTTCAATCCATATCAATCAGGGGCTTAATTCTTTTGAGGATCAAACATGTTAGCAAGTGAACTGAATTTTCGTCCAAACAATTAGACTAAAATTTGAATAAATTCACACACAAGTATATATTTATCTCGTGATGAGAAGAAAAATACTGAAGATACTACAAACAAAGTCCAAACATATTATTCTGAAATTGTTGTCCCCTTGACTGTTCCATCAATACATTTTTGACACCTCGACACATTACCTCTTCATAGCAAATGAGAAGATGACAAGGTGTAATGTGTTAATGTGTCAAAAATTGTGCCAACGTGTAATGTGCCTACAGAGGCAGAAACTTCGCGACAATAAATCTGAACTCTTACATACAATTATCAAGTTTGAGCTGATAAACTCACTAAAAAGTGGAATTAAAGAAGGGGGGAAAAACTAGAAAGTTTTCAATTTCCATTTCTTGAGTGGACTAATCCAGCATTTCAGCATGAATTGTATGAGCCATTAATTAACAATACTGAAACTGAGGGTGCGAAAATGCAGTCTTAGATGACATGAGGATTAATATACAACTTCAATATGCCTAAAGCACGTTAAATTATTGCACTCTTATAACACAATACTACGAAAACTTACAAATTATGTATTCACATCCACAACATGTAACTGACTTCATCTAGAAAAGTAGGATTTTGGTGAGAATAGCCTTTTTGGAGAAAACATTCCCATATATCTAGGTGATGCCAGGCCTTCAATGGACCTATAATTCTGCATCATGTACCCTTCTCTATCATCAAGGGGTATGTTTTCACCACTGAAAGTACTGCATTTTGCCAACTTTTTAAACCATGATTTTTTCTTGGGGGAGTTCTTATGAGATCCATTCATTTTGTCACACAAGTACTCTTTCACCATCAGCAATCCCTGCTCGAAAACTTCCATTGGAGGCGATACGAGTGGATTTCCTTCGACGCTGAGCTTCTGAAGCTTCTTGAGGCAACCGATGGACTCGGGCAATGCTGTGATTTTGTTGTAGCTCACGTCCAATTCGACTAGAGAAATGAGGAGGCCTATGGAGTATGGAAGGGTTGCCAAGTACTGGAAATTTTGGCTAATGTTGAGGACTTGTAGGTTGATAAGGTTTTCGAGATCGTCTGGAAGGGAACGAAGGCAATTAAGACGCGCGTCCAAAACTCGTAGATTGGTTAAGTGGGAGGTGGAATGAGGGAGGAATGCGAGCTTGTTTGAATTGACAGAAAGCTTTTTGAGGTTGAGAAGCTCAAATCCTATAGTGTCTGGAAGTTGGCTTAGCTTGTTGAAGTTTGCATTCAGCTCTTCCAGTGATCTGCATTTATTTTTACATTCAAATACTAATGGAATGATTACTGCTTTTAAAATAAAATGAATGTAAATTAAATAGATGGACTAAGGGCATGATGAACAAAAGTTATGATGACAAAATGGAAACTGATTGTTTTCCACCTATCCATACTTTAACTATTGGGACAAAATGACCAAATATAATAGGATAAATATATTTTAATAACTATATTACATTTTAATTGTATAAAACGTTCATAACATTTACAAATTATCATATTTACGTTTCAAACTTTTATTCATTACGTTCTTATTCTCAATTAACATAAATTGTTTATGTTTATGATTATTTCTCTCCAAAATTTTCATTAAGATAGAGTAAAAGCTAGAAATTCATTTATCCATCGTATTTTTGAATAAACAAAAAAATAAAACTTAAAAAATACCTTAATTTTAAAGCACGTTAACAATATTTTTAGACGAAAATCATAATTAAGAACACGATTTTTTGATTAATTAAATATTAAAAATAAGAATTTGATTAAGAAAAAAGTTAAAAATATAAATGTAAATGTAATAATGAATATAGGTTAACGACCTTTATTATAATTAAAATATGGTGTATTTATAAACCAAAATGATATGAATATAATCATCCCATAAAATATCAATCTGAACAACCAGGCGTAAATGATTGAGACACAAACATTTTAGAATAAAAAAGAAATTAACAACTATGCTGCACGTCTTGACGATTAACGGCCAAAAGCATTTGTTATAAAAATAAAATAAAATATTAGGGTCCGTTTGATTTGTTCTTATTGAAAAGATTTCAGGCAATATAAATTTCTTTTATATATATTGAAGATTTTGATAGACTCTAAGGGTCCGTTTGATTGCAAATGTGGAAAATGGGTGGAAAGAAAATGTTTTACAGGAAATTGATTTGCCTAGAAATTATTTTACTGAAAATTGTAATTAATTGTGTTTGATTTGTATAATTTTTCATGGAAAATATTGAAAGTTTGGTGTCCGTTTGACTTCGTTTTTTATGGAAATTGTCAATTAAAGTGATATTTTTTTTCTGCCATTGGGTCTGGAATTTGTTCCAATTGACAAAAAAAAAAAAAAATTGAAAAAAAATTATCATACAGTATATCATTCGTTTGGCTTTGTTTTACATGAAAATTGTTAATAAAAGTGATAAATTTTTTTACCATTGTATCTAGACTTTTTTCCCAAAAAAAAAAAAACTGGAAATTTTTTTCCCACCAAAACGTCAAGAATTTATTTTCCTCAAAAATGTGGAAAATAAGAAAATATGGGAAAAAAATTCCCGAGAAAATTTTACCTATCAAACACTACAAAAGTTGAAAAATGAATTCTATGGAAAATATGGCGAATCAAACGGAGCCTTAGAGTCAAACTATTTGGTATCTACTCAACGGGTGAAAAAAATAGAGAGAGGGAGAGAGAGAGAGAGATTGATTGATTGATTGACAATGATTTTAATCAAGTTCATGACCTAATAAAAATCAACCGTGCTGCCGTGCCCGAAAATTTTTGACGGAGGCAGTGACCGACCCTCACAATAGGGGGTGGGTCTACTTTTTTTTGCATTTTTTTATTCATGTGGGGTCGGGTGCTGTGAGAGGCTGTCAAAGCCTCGGTCCATTTTTTTTCGGGCATAGTGGCTTTATCCAATAAAAATAGAAAGTCCAATCGTTAGACTTTACTGGCTATCATAAAAATTCTCTAGGCCTCGAGTGGTAATCAAATAGAGTGATAAGAAAGAAACACAACTGATCCCAAAAGTATTGGTTCGTAAAGTATACGAAAGGAGGGGAGGAGAAAGAACGAACCTACAATTCTCGATGGTCCGAGGAAGCGCTTGGAGAAGATTGCCCGATACATTCAAAACCTTAAGCTTTGACAAACATCCAATTGAATTTGGTAGGGATTTGAGCTGATTCGAGTGCGCATCCAGCACGACCACATTCAAGAGTCTTGCTGTTAAGGACTCTGGAATACTCTATCAAATGGAGAAGACAAAAAAAAAACAATTAAAAACTACACTTAATCAAGAACTTAACTTTGTGTCTTCAACTCATCAAACAAAACGACAACAAACTAACCCCCGTTTCGTTTAGCTAAAAATTATCTTTTAGTATATTTTGGTAAAGATTGTTGAGATGTGTGATTGAAAAGTGGATAAATGTAGTGGATACCAATCAGGGGCCAAACACTGTCCATCCAATTGAAAAGTCGTGGTTGAAAATGAGTTTGAGTATGAGTATGATAAATTTTAAAAAATGGTGGCCAAACAGGGGCTAAACACTGCCCATCTATTTAGTCCGTTGTTAGATCGAGTAAGGGATCCAAACGAATGAGATTCTAAAAAACACCTATAAGGGTGGTGTTATTTTCGGTCTATCCCTAGTGTCCCACCGTGCTGTATCAAAAGAACGTGAAACGAAAAATTAAGAAGTTTTGATCGAAATGGCACCTGAAGATTGTTGTTGGAGAGATCTAATTTGCAAATGGTTCCTAAACTTAGAGGAGGATTTGGGAGAACCTCCAAAGACATCCCACTTAGATCAACAATTTCAAGTTTTTCTTCTTCTTCTATGAGGTTTGATCTTCTACCATGATCATGTCTCTTCCTCATGTCCAACCTCATTTGTTGCTGCTGCTCGTACATCATCTTTGTATATAGATACAGAATAAGTACAACTCTCTCGTATGCATAGGTAGTTGGGGGTGGGGATGAGTATGAGAAATATGAATTCACAAGTCATACACTTGCACATATATATGCATGAAGAAAATGGAGAGTTAAGGTCGACGTACGGATGAGAGGGAACGACGTGTGCATCAAAGTACAGGCCGTATATTGCGTAATGAAATTACTAACTCTGTCGAAAGTCAAACCTCATTTTTAGGAGCCAAACAAGGTCGCCCGTGGATTGCGTTCGTCTTTCCCATTATTATTTCTGCCACTATTGTCTATTTGCAGTTATTTATATGGCAATTGATAACAACGTTGAACATTTTGGTCTAATAATACTATTACAATATATGCAAATTAAGTTTTTATCAAGTGCTAGTGGTACACAACAATACATTGGATATGGACATATCGTGCCACTCAACATAATAGTTTACTGAAAAAACTATCTTAAATCAATTTTCTTCAAAAACTCTTTTAACTAAACAAATTACGCAGGAAATTATCTAAAGATGTTTAAAAGCAAATTCTTAGTTTAGAACTAACTTTTGACTTTTGAAAAATCTTGTTAACGGGCAATATTTGCTAGAATATACAATTATAGAATAAATGATTTTTTTGGGATAATTGCAGTAGTGGTCCCTAACCTTTCGACTTTTTACAAATTTTACCCTAACCTTCACTTTGTGCCAACTACGGTCCCAAACCTTTCAAAAATTTGCACCTGGGGCCCAAACCGTTAGTTGATAAAAAAAAGTCAAAATTTGTTCAATTTTGACCAAATTAAAAAGGTCAAAATGGTACTTTACACTTTTTCAAATTAAATAATTAAATAAAAAATTGAAAAAAACATCATCTCCCACACCCACTTATCTTCTTCCACATTCTCGTCCAAACCCCACCTCTACCTCTACCCCAAAACCAAAATCATTGTTACCCACCGTCGTCGCTGCCGCTACCACCACCACCAAACCCACAATCACTATATTCTCCATTGCCAAATGGAACCCAAACTGAAAATCAAAGTCGAACCCAAATTCATCTCATTGTCCGCCTCAATTGCTGCTGCTTTCTCCAAAATCGAACCCAAAATCACTGCCCCTTCCCTTTTTAGTTGCTGCTCTCCATCGTGCCATTGGTCGAAAATCGCCCAATCTGACACATACAAAATTTGGACGCGCAATGGCAACCCCTGGCAATACCTCTCGCCGGCTACGATGGCATCAAAATTCAATGTGCCAACCAAAGCTTCCTCTCCTCAATGCCATCTATCCCACTCTCGAGATCCCCTTTGCTCCCTCCTGGAAAGGAACCATGATGACAGTTTCCTCTGTTTAAAGTAATTTGGGATTTTCATTTGTTTTGTTAATGTGGTAAATGGGTTGAAAGAATAGCTGTGATGGTAGGTGGAGTTGGCGATGCTGGTGTAGTCAGTGCGGTGATAAACCGAATTTGATTTGTGTTATTAAAGTGGTAAATGGAACCACCATCTAGATTCGAAGCGAGATCAAGAGGAGTAGTGAAGAAATTGTTGGGAAGCAGTCAAAAATTGCTTCCTCAATCGAACGGAGGTGAAGAAATT
>CAIGRT010151694.1:0-14440 GCA_903798405.1 Fraxinus platypoda | reverse complement strand
ATGTTAAGTAAATTCCCAACAAATCGATGATTAAATCTAGGTCTGATTGAGCCTCTCATGATCTGTAATCTCTCATTGGAAGGTTTTTGCCGTGCTTAGTATTTGGGCTAATCCCTGAGCCACTCCAGAATAGGCTTTAAGCTGAGCCGGGTGAACATTTCTTGGTGTTTTTTTTTTTTTTTATACTTTCTGCATAGTGGTTGTGGGTTTATACTTCATCAGTTTATTCTACGGGGTTAAAAACTCCAATAAGTTCATTAGCACTTCCAAGATTACAACTCCGGCCACCAAAATTTTGGAGATGATATGGATCACCTCCAAATGTAGATAACTTGCCACGATTATTATCGTTAAAATTTAAGTTCAAGTTCACTTATATTAGAAACTGTGCTCCAGTAGACTGAGTGAGATTTCAGGCACTCAGTTGTGCACCTTTTGATACCTTCATTTAATAGTTTTATGCCATGATGTGGCAGCTATAGTAAAATTATATTGTCCACCCTAAATCATTTCACAAAGTATTACATTGACTAATTAAAATTTTGTATCAGACTGTGAATGAACCTAGTCCTAATTGAAAGAAAAGACAACATTTGAATGACCAAACATAAATTTTTCCTATTTATGTATTGAAGGATCATGAACAATCGCTAATAAGATACGAATAGTTTTTGGCATGTGCAATGCACGCGATGTATTGGTAATAGAGTACTCAATAATAACATAAAAGTTGCAAATAATGTTTTGTGCGTAATCATTTTAGGAAACATAGGAATGTAGTAAAAGGAGTGATCCTTTGAGTTCCCGCTAATAGATTTATTAAAAGGATGGACATCCATGTTTGACAGTATGTTTGATTAGACAAGTTTAAACACAAAAGGGAATATTTCAAATATATGAACCATTATGTGTGTAATGTAGGTTCATATTAGCAGGTTCTTGTATCATCATTTTCAGCTTCAAATGAGGAAATGTGCATCAGCGATTAGCAATGCTCTAGTTGCCATCTTTTTTCATTCTTCTTGGTTGAAGCTGGTGCTTCTGGAGATTGAAAAGTGATCTTTTTGCTTTTGGTTAGGAATGAATCTACAATAGGACTACAAGTCTGGTTAATACACCAAAAAAATAAAGTGGGCTGGGAATTGGATCGGGCTACTGCCCCACCCAGTTCCCCTACATCCGTCCCTGCTTTTGGTGTTGGAGGAGCTCAATACCTATAACATGAGAGGATAATCAAGGTTTATTGGAGCTATTCCCTACCATCGTTGTCATCATTTGGTCGAGGACGAACAAGATCTCGTACTTATATTCAGCTTTGTTGTTGTTGTTGAACAAATCTTTATCATACTTTACAATAAATAAAGTAAAAGCAAAATTGTTATTAGACCTATATCCAAGTTTTATACTACAAAGCATCATTAATTGAAACCTAAAAATTTTTGCATTTACGAGGATCACAAGTCAGATTAACGACGATTTGGACGGTTTTAATGAATGATAAAGGCTGGGACTAACTAGTTACTTAGACAATACATTGGGGGACTGATGGTGCAATTTTCCCCTTTAATGTAGCCAAGTATCCAAGGTTATTTCTCCATGACGTCCGTCCGTCCCGCAACACCCAAAACCTGTAGCAAAAGAATCCGATTTGCATTTTCCGACAAAATGTCGTCCCAACAAATCGCACCCCACAGAGAAAACGCCGAAATTTACACCGGCGAAGCCGACTGCAAGCAAAAATCCATCGAACTTCTCGTGAAAGTTAACCTCCCGAAGGGCAAGCAAAAATCCATCGAACTTAGACGACATCGTTGAGGTGGGGTACAATGAGACTACGGGATTCGTGTGGCTGAAGCAGAAGAAGAGCAAGGTTCACCGATTTCGTGCAATCGGCAGCAGCGTATCGTATGATGGAGAGGTCACTGCTTTCGTTGATGACCGGCGGATGATGCGGCTGACAGGTGTCAAGAGCAAGGAGCTCCTGATCTGGGTCACCATTTCCGATATTCGCATTCAGGACCCCATTTCTGGGAAAGTTGTGGTTGGCACCCCGAACGGGATTTCTAGGTCGTTTCCAGTGTCTGCATTTGAGGAAGAAAAGGAGAAGAACTGAAAATTGTGAGTTAGTTTTGATTTTCAAAAAAAGATTTATGCTATGGAATAATTTCAGTGTTTTAGCACAAAATTTAGCAATAAGCAATTGATTTACGAGATTGGATTTTGTGTTCCAATTTTGAATACTTAGTATTTGCTCAAGGTTTAAGCTATGTTGAATGACCGCAATCATGCCCTTGCCTTCAACAATTGTGTTAGTGCTATGAATGAACTGATAACATTTTATAATAAATGAGTTGAATATATATGGGATTTCTTTTCCCAAAGGACTGTTTTGCTCCTTCATGCGAATTGGAAAAGAGAAGCAAAATGTATAGGTAGTTTTAAAATTATAACAAAAACAATAAGCCAGATGGAAACACTTGTGAATTAGTGCTACCCTACTCAACTATCCAAAAACAAATTGATCCCAATTGAACTTGAACTGAGAATAACATAACTACATCCTTTAATTTTCTTTCCTAAACATAACATTATTTAAAAATGAATTGTAATGGATAAGTAAACTGAGTTTCTGAAAATTCAAATCAGTGATAGATCACCTTCAACTTGAGACTACATTGGACGACGTGCAGTGGGAAATGCTAAGGGGCTGTTCTCTTTGTGTTTCAATTTTGTGTTTTGAGTTTTGAATTCATTTTGGGTTTTGTGTTTTGAGTGTCTATTTTGAGATTGTTGAAAATGTGTTCTTTTTGGTATTTTGAAAAAATGTTTTCAAAAATCAAAAATTGGAAAACCCGTTCTCTTTCTTCCCCCCTCTCTCTCTCTCTCTCTCATTCCCCTCTCTCTGTTGTCTCTCTCTCGCCTCTCTCTTCTTCCACTCCTTTTTGTCGACGAGCTGCAACGGTGGCTGCGACCGGTGCGTGGTGTGCAACGGTGGTTGGTTGTGGCTGCGATCGCCGGCAGCTTCGTCTCTCTTTTTTTTCTTCTTTTTTTTTTTAGTGTGGCGGTGGTGTGGTGGTTTTGGGTGCGTGGAGTGCGATGGTGGTGTGGTGCAGGCTGTGGCAGTGATGTGCGTGCTGTGGTGGTGGTTCTGCGGCGATTTTGACAATTTTTGTGGTGGTGGATCTAGTATTGTGTGGTAGCGGTTTTTGTGGTGGTGGCTGTGGTGGATGGTGGCTATGGTGGTGGCGGATTTGGCGGTTGTGTGGTGGTGGTGTGGTGAAGGCGGCAGCGGTGGCGGTGGTGGTTGGGGTGATGTGGCGGCGGTAGTTTTTGTGGTGGTGTGGTGCAGGCGGCGTTGGTAGTGGTTGGGGTGACATTAAACTGAAAACACGCAAAACGCGTTTTGAAAATTTTGGTTTTGTAAATTTTTAACTTGTTTTCAAAAACGCGTTTTCGAAAATAGGAAAGAGAACGCGTTTTTACTGTTTTGGAAAATCGAAAATAGAAAACGGCTTGAAAACGATAAAGAGAACAAACCCTAATTGTCCTATGCATAATGTGTTCCCTGGTCAAAAACTTCACCCTTAATATATTTACCCTCCTTCTAACTAGTAACTGCAACATTCTTATAAAGCCCATTCATTGATTTGTATAAACTCAACTTTGTTAAATATTTCAATGTACCATTTGCTCGAACTGCCTAGCTCTCTGCATGACTAGATTGTTGCCGTAGATAATTTTTAGGTCGCATTGCAATCTATGATGTTGCTAGCTCGGCAGTAGAAACAAATGATCCCCATCACGGATAACACTTATGTCATCAATTTCTGCATTCTCTGCATTTACAACTTTTGTGAAATTGTAGTCTCCAAACTTATGACCTGCAGTTTCACAAGGTACACAGGTAGGATCAGATAAATCACTGTGAAAACTTAATGCTTCTATTTGGTTAAGCTAAAAAAGTTTATTAAAATCCAAGTAAGTTTACAATTAATTTTAACCATACATTTCATGGAACCCTGATTTTTATCTAAACCAAATAGGCGCAATATCTATAAAGTAATGTATTTGAAGTTTGAGATTTTTCCTTAATTATCATTTTTTTCTCATTAAGTCCCTGTTTGGTGGGGATTAAAATCAGATTTTTAGTAAATTTTGATAGAAACTGACGAAATATAGGGTTGAAAAACTGTGGGACCATAAAATATGTGGTTAAAAATAATTGTTGACTTTGACTAAAATTTAGATTTTAATTTCTACCGAACGGGGACTAAATCTATAATTAACCATAAAAATGATTTGTTTTGAATTTGTCTAGGGCTCGAAGGAGGCTTACCTGCTATTTCTAATAGCATTTCTAGTGAATCAGGTAGAATTATTAGCTTCCCAAACTGCTTTAGTGTAATTTTGTCATTTTGAAACTTCGTGTGAATGGTAACTCTCTTCTTGGCTGATTGTAAAGCATCTTCACTGTTGGGATAGCTAAAACTGCTTGAGCTAATATATGTTTGTATCCCTTGATGACTGTTGGCATAAATATCAGCTCCATTTTCTGTATGCTGACTAATCCTGGTTGCTTCACCCGTTTCTGGCCCTGATAAGTCGATTTTGTACTCATCTAAATTTCTTTTATTTTCATAACTCAACATTGGGTCATAAGTACCTTTAGTTTTATCAAGCCGGTTACTGTGGATCAAAGTTGGATCGTGATAACCCTCGATGTCAATGCTCCTCCATCTGCCGAGTTTCTGCAATTAAAATTAGTGATTCAGTTTGAGTTTTTGCAAACAAGAGGATAGCATCATAGCAATATAAAGCTCCTTGAATTTACCAGGAAAAGATTGTTCATAATAGTGTGTTTATCTGCTGGATTTGCCTGAAGAATGTTTAGTAATGCTGTCCTGTTCAGTCGTAGTATTTGAGAAAGTTCAGTGGTTCGGACACCAGCTGGCTGAGGCTTTCCACATAGAACCCCTATTTCTCCAAACATTTCCCCTGATTTAGCCTTTCTTAGGACCTGTATGCATATAGAAAAATTATGTGATATTCTACACTGTCCTTTGTTCTTATTTATATGCAAATTTACAGATATAGAGTGATGTAAATATTGCTTACTTGATCATGCCTATCAATACTTGCAATTAGTTCCTGTGACAACCAAAAAGTATTTTAATGGGTATGAGAAAAGGCAAAAAGCAAGATTTTTTTAGGATTTCATCATAATTCCTAGTTTGTTTGAGGTATGCGATTACTTACCACTTCTCCTGAGACAAGTATATATGAATCTGTTGGGGCCTCATGCTGCAAAATCACATCTTCTTTTGGAGGGTAATACTCGGCTTCCAATTCTGGGACCTTTTCAAAGAATAAGAATACCAATTCAAACTTATATGGTGGCTTCTCTATGAGAAGATGGTGTTAGAGGAAGAAGAAAGAGAAGAATACCAGTTGGAAAAGGAAGTCTTGTGAAACACCTTGGAAGAGATGGACATTTTGAACAATGGGGTAAAATAGATAGTGAGCAATGTTGGAACGAATGGCCTTGGGCAGTCCATTAAGGGCCTCTTGCTGTTTGAATCCTTCTGTTTTGAATTTGAGACATATATGTGACAGAAGTTGCTCGTGTATATGTGGAGGCAAATGGTTCCGTTTTGTGAATTCTGAAGCAGCTCTAATGGTATCTCTCTACAACACCAAACCAAAATTTTGTTCATAATACTCAGACAGCATACCAAATATGTACTTGACAAACTTCTTAATTGGGAGAGAGTGAAGGAGACAGTGGGGAGAGGGGAGGCTTACAAAGTTTCTGGTGCGGCTGGTCCAATGAACTACAAGGTTTGTCATGTTCCCTATGAGGTAAGATGTCAATCCCAGATTGAATAGCATGTAAAAGATATCAAACAACATCTCTCTTGGGTTCTCAGCGTGCAAATCCCCATAACCTGTTGTGGTTAGTGTCACTATAGACCAGTAAATTGCAGTTATATATCTGTCCCAAAGGCTCATTTCTTTGAAATTTGGATTAACTGCACCAATCCAAGTTCTTTTTGGATCTGGATATCTATCTGCTATCATGTAGTTAAAGCACCCAGCAAAATGTACTGCGAACAAAGTCACCTGAATTCAATGGGAAAAGGCAGCAATTTATACGTGTAAATTTACTGGCAATTTGCATGAAGTAACGTATAGTCGTATAGAACTTGCAGTTGCTTACAGAGATGAGCTTTGTGCAGCGAGTCCAGAAATAGTTGAATCGGATGTCCTTTTCAAGTCTGAAGAAGAAACAAGTGGTGGGTTGTCAAGAGTTATTTGTATAATACTACTCTCTAGACAGGATAGGATGGTACAAAAGATTTTGATACCGTGCAAACAGGGAACTGACTCTTCTGAGACGCCAAAGTCGAAGCATACTGAGAAATTGAAAGCTTAATACATCGCTGTGATTCGTGAAAAGGAGGCTGATGGATTGAAATGGTATCGTTGAGCAGACATCAAAGATGAACCAGGTGGATAGATACCTGTTAGTCAGATGTAACACAGGCAAACAATTTTACTGCTTGGATGTACTTTACAGATATCTTGAGTCTATAACCAGTAGTTACAGTACGTCTGTAATTACCTTATTGCTATTTTTCGATGATTATCAACTAGAAGATAAGATTGGCTATCAAGATATGCCACAAAGAAGGTGAGAAAAATATCGATGGCGAAGAAACTGTTGACAATGTTGTCTATGATGAACAGGGCATCTTTCTTGTAACGCAAAAATGCAAACTCAAATGGAGAAATCCAGGCTGAATAAATGACCAAGAGAACAAGAAACATCTCCCAGGCCCTGAAATGAACAACAGAAAATGAGAATTAGTGGCCTCTTAATTTGTATCCTCTAGCTTATTACAGAGTTGAGGCAAGTTTTTCACCTATAACGCGGGTTGAATGGGGAAATTATGTATTTTCTGAGTTTTGTTTCCTGGTTAATTCGAGCTCCAAGAGATGGCAGGAGATCGGTAGAGAAGAAACCACTTTGGGTTTCATTACTTGTATGAAAGTCTTCCACGCAGAACCGTTTTATGAAATTTTTTGAAGATGAGAACCGCATTTTTGGTTTTGAATGACTGAAATGAATCCTTCAAAGCTCTACAATATAGTCTATTCAACTTTGTGGATAGCAAGCCTTTGTTGGGAGTTCATATATAGCAAAGCCGTGGGGAAATGACACGGGTAAAATATCATTTTGCACTGTTTTCTTTTCAAGAAACACGGTAATATTTCTTTGTTTTGATTGAACAGTTTATATAAACTGGGGAATACTGGCATGAGATGGAAGTTGAAGTGGCAGACAGTTATATTTGTGTCTAATGCGGTTGCAGGGATGAAATAGGGGAGAAGAAAAAAGGATGAGAAGCAAAGGAAATGCAGGATGGTCCTTTGCTCCTATTATCGATGTTCCATCATCAACAAATATCAGATATTGATTACGTTTATGACTTGTATGATACGTAGATCATACATAACTGGATGAAGGGGGAAAAAAGTTAAATTTCGTTATTGTTCAACACGGAAAAGATTTTGGAATCAATTTTGATGATTGATCGAGATTATTTCCTCACGTGGAGAACATCAAGAAAAGACGTCAAAGGAAATGGAAGGTCCTAAGAGCATCTCCAAGAGAGTATCTTATGCATAATAGAGAATATATTTAAATTTAAAGAGTAATTTTTTATGCACTCCAACAAGTTTTCTATTTTGTGTCTTTCTTTTTTTTCCAATAAACATTTATTGATTTATCTTCATATCTTATTTAACGTAGTTTTTTTTATATGTTAATGGCCAATCAATTCAAATATGATTTGAATAATTTCAATTGTAGAGTATTGAAATTTGTAACTTAGTAAATTTTATTGGATTCTCATTATTTTCAAAACATATTTTTCTCTCTGTTCTTTTCAACTATACATTTTGCAATAAAATAATATTACGTACAAATTCAAAATTTTTCTTTATTTTTTAACTATACATTCTTCATTAATTTACTATTTCAAAATGCATTCTAAACTGAAAATGAGGCTCAAACAAGTCCAAATGCAATCATTGATAATTAAGAATAGAGAGTGAGTTTGATTCTTTAAATTTGGAGAGCTAAATCCATTCTTTATTTTAAAAAGTTAAAATAAAGAGTTTCTTGAAACTTATTTTTAAGTATTTACTTTTTAAGATAAAGAGTTTCTTGAAGATATTCTAATTTCGTGATAGGACAGTACATATTCTTTAACTTGGGAGCTAAACAAAAAATTGGTGTTTGCATTTCAAACACTAGAAAAGGACCAACAACCATAGTAGGGTCAGCCATGAGGTATGTTTTATGGATGCTATATGGACCAACGGTGACCTCTTATTTGGGAAGTGATAATGGGAACCTTTCCTTTCGATGAGCAGTGTTACAGAATCGTAGACCTGAAGTTGCACCGTTAAAAGTTTGAGATAAAAGAAAATTCTTATTTATATTTGCATTCAAGACAGCCGTGGTGGGGGCGTATAAGATTTTTATGGGATTACAGTAAGTTTGACGTCGGGTGGATCGATTTGAGTGTACATTTTGGATATTTCTTAAATGGTTCCATTATGGTCCACCAGTTGAGTTCAAGTTCGGTTTGGTTCTACCCATAACATATTTTTTAAACCGTGAGTTGATAATACAAATTATCTTCAAATATTTAGCAAAGATAGAAAAATATGTCACTAAATAGTATTCAATATCTAGCAGAGCATAAACACTATGAGTGTGTTTGGTAGGGATTTTTGGGGGAAGAATTGATTTTTGAATAGTGATATGATGGGAAATGTGTGGTTGAAAAAGAAGAAAAAAAATATTGATGTGATGGAAAATATTATTTTATTGAAGAATGTGTGGTTGAAAATGAGAATTGATTTACTGTAGAAAATGAGAATTTTTACCAAACAGGCTCTATATTACATATTCGAAAAACAAAATAAAAACGAGAAATCAACAATAAGGAATTTCTAGAGTTTAAAAATGTTAAAAATAACATAAATTCATCAAATGAAAATAACATAATAATTAACATTGTTAACTTTTATTTACATCACATCACATCACATCATTGGGAGTGGATCAAATTACAAGGCAATTGTTGGAGAGTGTTTTTGTGTTGTCTTAGCCCCCGTCATAGGGGGGGATCATTTGGTCCTATTTATAGGATCTGAGTTCATGTCATTTGCCCGTCCAAGTTCTTTAATACTACAATATCAACCTAAAAAAGCGTGTCATTGCCTGAAAAATTCTGATTTCTTGATTGGCTGGTGAGATCGGTCAAATAGGTCATCATGACACTTACGCCTCAACTATGACATCAGATAATGATGATCTAACACTGGGTAATCATGGTTTGTTTGTAATTGGTTGCAAAATAGGTGTTGACGTTAAAGTGTCATATGTCCTACTAGGAGTGGTTAGTGGTGAGGTGGAGTTAGTGTAATAGGGATTTATTAATCATGATGTCCCTTCAAATTACGGCGACCAATGTTCGAGTTTAAGCTTTTCCGAGTGTAGTCTGAACTTCTAGTGTGTGGACTTGGGTCCCCTATTCTTTTTCCAATAAATGTTAGGTTGGACGCCACAGGATTGGTGTGAATAAATTGTAAAAAATTAAAAAACTTACAAACATGACAAATTCGATGTCAGAATCGAGTACCTACAGTTCCGATTTCAGTTCCTAATTTTTTTTTTTGGAACCAGATCAAAGCCTCAAGTTTCGATTCAATTCCAACTCAAAAGGTTCGATTTTGATTAAAATATTCACCCATTTCAAAGTGATTCTTGATTGTTCTCAAGTTACATTTATGCCTAATGTTCATAGTCTTGAAATATCTTGGAAACTATATGAAAAATGACAAATTCGATGTCAAATCTCCATAAATTCAAATGATCTCCTAAATCATAAATTAACACGCTCAAGCTTGACTTGAGTAGTCATCTTTGAATTT
The DNA here is from genome assembly GCA_903798405.1 of Fraxinus platypoda. Taxonomy (NCBI): domain Eukaryota; kingdom Viridiplantae; phylum Streptophyta; class Magnoliopsida; order Lamiales; family Oleaceae; genus Fraxinus; species Fraxinus platypoda. The sequence goes on along the minus strand of CAIGRT010151694.1, from coordinate 4,432 downwards.
GACTCTATAATTTTGAAATTTTTATTTCATAATTTGAGTTACTCAAGTCGGGGAAATTTAAAATCTTTCGGTACTCTGAATAAGTGGTATCGACAAGTCGATAATTTCAGAATGCGAAATAAGGCAGCCAAAAAAAATAAAATAAAAAATTTACATCCCACTCTTTAACTTAAAAGGAAGAGAAGTACCGAGGGACTACTAATTTAGGCCACATTCGCTCTAGGCTAGAATAATAGAATTCATGATCCCCACGGGACATCCTATACTTTGGAAAATAGTCAAATGAACGTGGACAATTTGGACCATCTCTCCTAATGATAATATAAAATTAAATTAAAGTTTTGGGTTGGATCTCGTGCAATGGAGCAACCACCACACAGCAAAAGGGAAAGTGTGTCGATAAATTGTCCATCTGTGCATGACTATTCAAGAATAATCTAGGAGCCTGATCTTATTTTCGGCTGTGATAAGAGCCAAGAAACCCACTTTTAATTGAAATTTCCTCCAAATGGATCTACTTTAAAGCTAATTTAAACTATCATACGCCAATCTTAAAACGTGAGCTCATATGTCATTGATATTCTCTGTACGGGATAGTTCATACTTTGTCTTCGGTGATCCGAAATCAAACTATTGGACATATACTGTTTATTGAAAGCTCAAGTTTCTCCGCTTTTTGTAAGATGTTCTACAATGAGGAATATTCTATAGGATAAATTTCTCCAGCAAGCTTCAATCTTTCGTTAGTGTTAACAGTTACACTTTTAATTCTATTTGTGACACTCATATCTCAAAGTTGTTCGTTTAGTATTGCGACTTGACGTAAAATATACACAGATGAAAAGTTAGGGATATAACTATCACACTTATAAAAAAATTCAAGACTTGGAGGAATTATCCCTATTTTAAAACCAGCATTTGCTTAAATTTTTTTTTTTTTTTTTTTTTTTTGTTATTTGTATTGGCAGTGGACAAATCTCTTTTGCTAACATAAATCTCATCTTTTCAAAAGAATAAGATACTTAAAATATCAATTTCTTAAGAATATTAAGATCCATTTAGCATGATTTATAAGAAATGAAAATGAGATCTTGATATTCAAAAGCTGCTTTCGAATTTTTTTGATTAATTTTATAAAACTGTTTTTCTAGTTAGAAGACGTTGTAGAGAAAATTGATTCAACGCGACTTCTTCCGAGAGCTCCTTCGAAAGAGAAAGATCTTTTAAAAATTAATTTACAAACACTGATTAAGATAACTTCATCAGGTAGCTCTTCGATAAGAAGTGGAAACAAACGCAAAAGCTCTACTGACAGGGTCTAGCTTAACTTGACAAGCACTTCTAAAACATGACAACCCGAAATTATATTTTTGACAAGAAAGATTTATATCTTAGAAAAGTTAATTTCATTCCTTTGCCAGGGTGTAAGAAGTGAATTTGTATCTACTTGAAATCTTGAATAATACATTTGTCTTCAATGGGTATTGGGAAATGGCACATTTGTTCGGGACCCCATTTGTGTGCCCAATCCATTCTCATTAAGTTTTATCTTTTTTATTTTTTCCAGGGCCCAAAGAAGATCATGACAAATTATTCATGTCTGATTCTGTCTTACTAGGCATTATAATATATAGCCCATTCACACACGCAAGGGCTGACGCAGACATTTTAAATTAGGAGGCACAATCAAATTCTGTACAAATCGAATATTCTGTACAGATTTACACTTAAAAAATATTTATTCATTAATATTTTGCTCATCACAAACAAATACATATTTACATTTAAAAAATTTATAGTGTATTTGATACAAATAATCAATTNATATATAACGAATATTCGATACTAATAATCAATCAAATAAACACAATTCGTTAAATATAAGTCAAATTGGATATAATCAGTTCAGACAAATTCTATATACACAATTTAATATGAGAAAATGCAAATTTAGGTTCTAGTTGTTGAAAATTTGATTTGAAAGTGAAGGTTTGTAGTAGATGTGATAATTTGTAGAGAAATTATAGATAAATTTTGAAAAATTAGAAGGATAAAGTTTTGGTAGAATGCGTCAGGGAGATAATTAGAGAGAGCCAGAAAAAATAGAAAAAATTCAAATTTATATGATTTTGCCCATGTTTGGTGGGGATTAAAATCAGATTTTTAATATATTTTTATAAAAGTTGTAAAGTTATGGATTACATTAAATTTAATTGTTAACTTTGATTTAGATTAAAATTTAGATTTCAACCGATACCTTTAACAAAAATAATATAAAATCTCAAAAGTTGGTGACCCCCGGGTCTGCCAGTGTTCACACTGTCGGGTCAGCACACGATATTGACCTACCATCGATGTCAAAATGAAATTGTAGAAGAGCGTGAGTTTTTATAGTTGAGCATGATTCATACAACTCATGACAGGATTGTATTCCACTTGACATTCATTTTGAACTTCAGATCCAGCTCGACACATTTTAACATGTCCAATAATATGTAGTGAAATGGTCCATAGGTTGGAACCCTGAGATCCAACTTGGCTGCTTACCGTGGGAAACATCTTAAGATGAAGTGACTAACCAGCACATTAATTTGTCCAAACGGGGATCATCATGGGCCTTTGGCTAATCGCATTGCATGTATATTAGGTATCATCTCATGTGATGAGGCACTCTTACGGTCCACATCTTTTTGTAGTGGCACGGGAGGCCATTAATCCTCTCCCTATGAGATCAAATTTGGGTCCCATAACTATCCGATCACGATTTATAAGAATTTAAAAGTCAAAGTCGAAAATCTGACTGTGGTATATGTAATGACGAGTCGAACACATTGATATTAAATCTTTTGTCGTGGACTTTTAATTTATTAAGAATACAACTCGTTCAATAATAAAATCTCAAGAAAATAAAAATAAAAACCACTTTTCACATAATCTATTATCAGAAAATCTATATCAAACACATCCTTAATGACTTCAAATATATTAAAATTAATAAAGCTTTGTTTGTCTGTCTAAAGTTTAATTAATGGCATTGTCTTGCCATAAAAAGGTAGAGAATAAGTGCTTTTGGTTTACTGCATGTTACAAATATTCTTACTTTTCGTAACGAAAATGAGTCCAAACAAAATGAATTTTAGGACTAAAGTACTTAGATATCAAAATGATGTTTTCTTCTGTCTGTGAGTTTGTCTCAATTTACACAAAGACAAAAGATGCGTCTCACATCGAATTGAGAACTCGTGAGAGCCACAATTTTCTTCTCGTCGAAGTTACCAAACACGACTTTGTGGTCATTTACTTCACACTGTACTTAGTAGCTTCATTTTCAACTTAAATGATTCACAATATTCTGTACGGAACTGAAAATGTGAAATTTTTATCGAGTATCTCTCCACATAGAGATGCTTAATGAAACACCAATCTTTAGTAAAATAAGATTCCTAGTGATCAAACTTTAAAGTCTTAATGGTTTGGGGGAATGAAAATGTCTTTTTATAAGATGTGTGTGCATATATCATCGTAATTTGATATAGATTCTATGTGTTAAATCATTTTTAATTGACTAGAACATTTATGTCAATCAGGGACGAAGTCGGGGGGAGGCAAAAGAAAAATTTATACTGAACTAATACGTTGAAAAAAAAAAATTCCGTACAAATTCAATTGGACTGAGGGTAGGCCTGAGATGAAGCCCAAACCTCCACCCTCCCCTGCCATTTGCACTTGGTGTTGACGATGTTGAGAATTTGACAAACTGTTCCAATTTTCTTGGTACGAAGATGAATGTTAAGATTATAAGAAGAGAGCCATATGATTCATATATTACAATAATAATTACGTCTTCAACCTTTTAATTTTGTTGCTCTATATTAGGCGACTTCTTTTCGTGTTGGGTTGAAAAAAACTATTATAACAATAATTTTATTAAAAATAGAAATATAAAATTTGTTTATGAAAAAGCAAACTTCATCTCCGCCACACACTTTCTTGTTCCAAACTTTGCCTAAAGGAAATTCTCCTATAATTCCAAGCCTAAAAACGAATTTTAGATAGCCACAAGACCATATACGGGCTTCGGCAGTAATCAAGCCCAGAGCACTCAATTCACGCCCAGTTTCGATTGGGAAAGTTAGGTAAAACCCTGGTTTATGTTTTGATAAATCAGAAAATATTGAAACTTTAATGATTAAAAAAAATTTAATTTTTTTTAATTTTTTATATTTTATAATTGATTCGTTCCTAAATTTATGGTGATTTAAACGAGTATTTTTCATTTTCTCCTTCTTCCTTTCTCTTTTATTTTATTTTATTTATTTATTTTTTTGATGAAATTAAACGAAGTGACCTCATTATAGGAAAATTACAAAAAATCAAGTGTATAATTTATAGCAATTCAAAAATCAAGTTGAAAGTTTAATTATTCAAAAAT
>CAIGRT010151688.1:0-20569 GCA_903798405.1 Fraxinus platypoda | reverse complement strand
TAAAACAAAACCAAACGAATAGAAAATTTAAAAATTTTCCGGGTGGAAAATTATACCAATCAAACACACTTGAAATCATTTTCCCTGCAAAACATTTTCTAGGCAATTATTTTCCCTACAAATCATTTTCTTTCCACCCATTTTCCACCCTTGCAATTAAACGCACCCTTAGGGTTTTCTAATTTGATTCTTTCCCTGTAATTTTGAGGCGTTCTCTCCGTAAATTGTTAGAGTTTTGATTATGATTGATCCATGAGAGAAATTGTATAGATTACTTGAGATTTGTGTTAAAAAAAGATGCGAAAGAAAGAAATCTATGATTTCTTCAGATATTTGCATTATTTCATGCTTGTAGATGCTTAATGGGTGAGNAGAAAGAAATCTATGATTTCTTCAGATATTTGCATTATTTCATGCTTGTAGATGCTTAATGGGTGAGTAGGCCGAAGACTGATCATCCGGGCCCTTAGTGGCGAAAAATTCCTTCGTGTTCTTTAATTTTCTACAAAATTTATATTTTCTACAAATTGTTGTTATTAATCCTGAAAAAATACGATTTTGAAACCAATAAGTGGTATCAAAGCTTGAAACTCTGTCTTTCAGGCGTTAGGGTTTGATTTCTTGAAACCTAGTTCACTTCCTTTGTAGATTTGTAATTTGTTTCAAAGATATGGTGGTTTTTAAAGGATCTGAAAGAACTGGTGTTAGATCTGCTTCTGTTCTTAACCCTTTTTAAAGAAAACTTTTTGATTCATCTCTGATATGAAGGATTTTGTTTCTTACTGAGTTTTTTGGCGATTTGACTCTTGCCTTACCACTGAGTTGGTATGGTATCTTAAAACTCGTCCTGGGTGTTGGTGAGTTAGGTTGACTCATTCCTAGTTCTATTGTTTTCTTGACTCACTGCATTGTGACTCGTGACATTCTTGTGTATAACTCTGGGTTTCTGGTTTTCTTTTTCTACACTCCTCTTATTGAAACTTTGAAGTTTCAGCTCTGATATAATCTTCCATACTCTTTTTTAATTTTCAATCCAATTAATTAAATTGTTCTTGTCTAAATTTGATTTGGTTATTAAGGTAATTGATCTACTACTACTTTTCTTTGTTCAAGATCTCACGTGTGAGGATCTGGGAATTTGAGGGAGTGGTGGACACACGGGTCAAGACCCCTTAAACCTGTCAAATTGACAATTCAATTTGATATAACTGTCTGAATTGATCATTAAATTGTTATATAATTTTGAATTACTTGAATTGTATAATCCGTCTTATAAATTGTGTAAATTGCATGATAAGAAGAAATTCTTGCAATGTTCTATCTTACTCTGAAATTTACATATTTTATAATTTTCTCATAATGCCTAAATCTACTATACTCTTTGTTGTATAAATTTGGTTCTGTGATTTTTATCTGCTATCATGACAACTGCACACAAATTTGAAGTAGAAGTTTGGAAAAAAAAACTGGAGATTTTAATCTTTGGAACCAAAAGATGAGGGCTCTGTTGTTACAACAGAGGTGTGCTGCTGTCCTTGATGGATCATGGGGTACTTAAATTTCTGCCTATAAGAAATATGTATTAGATGAGGTTGCTTGGAGTTCAATCTTTCTTCATTTGTCTAATAGTATGATAAGAAAGATGGGGAAAACCACTACAACTGCAGCTCTGTGGACTAAGGATTCCTTTACTTAACCAAGACAATGCCTAACAAATTCTATCTTATTAGACAATTTTATAATTTTAGATTTGATACCTCCTCTACCCTGGAAGAAAATATTGATAAATTCACAAAATTGATTCAAGATCTGGTTAACTATGATGAGAAACTACCTGATGATCAATAAGTTGTTGCTTTGTTAAATGCTCTAAGTGATAAATACAGAGAATTTAGAAATTCTTTAGAATATGGAAGAGAGGATCTGATAGTTGATATTATTACCTCAGCCCTAAGAAATAGAGAATTTGGATTGGAATCTAAATTTAAGGACTCCAAAATTGGATAGGGGTTAAATATTAAAGAGAAGCTGAATCGGAACGAAAAGAGTAATCAGTGTAATTTTAACTCTCATAATAAAGAATAACCTCAATCTTCTAAATCCAAAAATCAGAACAAGAGTCAACTGAAATCTAAGAATCAAGTCAGGAAATGTTATTACTGTGTTAAAAGTAGATATTTCATAAAAGACTATTTCAAGAAGATATATGAAAGGAAAGTCTAATTCCGATATGTCTACAACCATTGCCTACAATAATGAATCTGATATACAATGAGTTGTCCTTGTTACTTCAACCAAAAGAAACCTAAAGGAATGGGTTATTGACTCTGGTTGATCTTTCTATATGCGTCCAATTATAGAATGGTTCATTGAATTTGATGATCGAAATGGTGGTCAAGTTTAAATGAGAAATCATATGACTTGTAAAATAAAAGGTATTGGTAAAGTTAAACTTTTGTTAGAAAACAGTCGTATTCTTGAACTTCCCTTAACAATATATGTCCCTAATATTCAAAGAAATTCGATTTCCTTGGGACAATTGGATAATGAGTATGAAATTAAAATTCATAAGGGATTTACCAAAGTGAATTTCAATTCTAAGGAAATAATCTCATTACCCAAGATTAATGGAATCTATATACTTCAAGCTGAACCATTAGTTGAAAACTTATCAGCCGCTGTTCAATCCTCTGATGATAAATCATTAATCTGGCATAAGAGACTATGGCATGTTAGTGAAAATGGAGTAATGATTCTTAACAAACTTGGATGTTTTGAAAAAGATAACATTAAAAGTTTAGAGTTGTGTCATTGGAAAACAAAATAAGTTGCCTTTTAAAACTAGAATCCATAAATCCACTTCAATACTTTTTTACTTACATGCTGACCTTTGGGGTCCAACATCAGTAAGTACTTTGAGTGGATTTAGATTCTATCTACTTATTATAGATGATTTTTCAAGAAAAAATTGGACATTTTTTTTAAATCTAAATCTGGCACTTTCCAAAATTTTAAACAATGGAAGTTGATGATTGAAAATCAAACCAGTAAGAAAGTCAAAGCACTTGGAACAGATAATGGGCTTGAATTTTGTAATTCTGAATTTGATCTTTTTTGTAAAGAATTTGTTATTTTAAGGCATAGAACAACAACATACATTTCTCATCAAAATAGAGTTGTTGAGAGAATGAATAGAACTTTACTTGAAAAAATTAGGTGCATGTTGTTAAGTTCTAGTCTTCCAAAACTGTTTTGGGGTGAAGCTTTAAAAACTACCACTTATCTGATTAATAGGATTTCTTCTAGTGCTATTGATTTTCAAATCCCTAAATCACTATGGTATGGAAAGTCCCCAGATTATTCCAAACTTAAGGTTTTTAGATGTGTTGCCTATTCTCATCAAAATGAAGGCAAACTTGAACCCAGATCTTTAGAATGTGTTTTTCTGGGTTATGGTGAGGAGTTTAAGGGATATAGGCTTTGGGTAAAATAACAAAATAGGTTCAAATTCATCTTAAGCAGAAATGTTGTCTTTAATGGAGATGTATTTCTTTGCAATGGTGCTACAAATCAGAAACAACATAAATCTGTCACTGTTAAAGAAACTATTTTGAAAAATAATAAAGATAATTCTGTTGAACCTAATGATTTGATTGAGGTGGAGACTATTCAATTTGAAATAAATCAAGCTTAAGATGAATCTGAATATGATAATGAAACTTAGAATAATACTCTTGCAGACTATCAATTAACAATAGATAGAGGTAGAAGAAATATTTTAGGAGTGATAGATCTGAAATTGATTTTTTTAAATCAAGATTAAAAACTGAATTTGAAATGAAAGATTAGAACGAGCTAAAAAATATTTTAGGAATGGAAATAAAAAGAGATAAAAGTAACTATGTGTTTTATGTGAATCAATCTTCTTATGTCAAAAGGGTTTCAGAAAAAATTTCTATGATTGAATGTAAACATGTAGCCTTACCAATTGCAAATCATTTTAAACTGTTAAGTGAACAATTTCCTAAGATTGATGAAGAATTTGATATGATGAAAAAAATACCTTAAGCAAATGTTGTTTGCTCCATTATGTATCTTATGATATGTACTAGACCTGATTTAGCTCATGGTATCAGTATTTTGAGTAGATTAATGGCTAATCCAAGTGAAACTCATTGGTTAGCAATGAAATGGGTGTTAAGATACTTAAAGAGCCCATTTAACTTGGGTTTAAAATTTCAAAGGTGTAATCTAGAAGGGTTATACCAATTCTAATTTTGCAGGTGATTTGGATAAAAGAAGATCCACTTCTTCATATATTTTTACTCTATGTAATGGCTGTATTAGTTAGAAGTCCCAACTGTAAAAACTTGTAGCCCTATCTTGTATTGAAACTGAGTATATTGCAGCATGTGATGTTGTAAAAGGACTTTGGTTGAGGGGTTTGTTAACTGAAATTGGTTTCATAACTGAAGTAGTTAGAATTTTTACAGATAATCAAAGTGTCATACATTTAAGTAGAAATCCTATATATCATGATATAACTAAATATGTATATATGAAGTTTCATTCTGTAAGAAACATGTTGAAAAAGGTATGATCAATCTTTTAAAAATTCCAACTAAGTACAATCATTCTGATATTGGTACGAAGATTCTGCCTTTGAACAAGTTCACGAATTGTTTGACAATTCAATTCTGAACATTACATTAAGGCAATCTGTTTAGTAAGTCTGTTTTAGAACCTGTCTGGGATAAATTTTTCACAAATTTTGAGTAAAAATCTTACTGTTATACAGGAAGGATTTTGACCAAACCAAGCAAAATTTTGAAAATGCAGTCAATTATTGCGGCTCCAACAGTCAGATTTTTGCTAAAAATCTAATTAAAATTTCTCCCAGACAGGTTCTTACTAATTTTTGTTTTGAATCTATAGTAACTTCATTTATTTTGTTTTTACAGGTTGTTAGAGCAAATGAAACTTGTTAGTAGCGTTTAGATTCTACTTAGATGATCAGTGAATATTTTAACAAGGTGGAGATTGTTGGATTTGGGCCATGTGCCTCACTATTCATTTGGTCCTGATCCTTGTTTTTTGGTAGGCTATTTTTAATTGGGCTAATTACATATGCTTTTGTGTTCTGGTCCACTTACCAAAATCGAGTTTTTGAAACATGACTTTGGCTATTGGAATACTTTGATCTGGACCCTTCATTTAGTGCAATAGTAACCGTTTTGACTTGTGGGTTTTTTCTACCTCAATATATATACGCCTCTTTCTCTTCTTTGTATGGGCTTGGTGCTTTCTGAGTGATTTATTCTTAAGAGTTTTCTCGTTTGATTCTTTCTTTTTAATCTTCGAGGCATTCTCTCTGTAAATTATCAGAGTTTTGATAATGATTGTTTTTAGTAAACAATCTGTGAGAGAAATCGTATAGATTACTTGAACTTTGTGTTAAAAAGAGAGGCGAAAGAAAACTTGAAGAAATCTATGATTTCTTCAGATATTTGTATTATTTTTTGGTGAATTGATTGTGGAATCAGGCATAATCTACTTGTAGATGCTCAACGGATGAGTAAGCCGAAGGCTGAACATTCGGGCCCTTAATGGTGAAAAATTCCTTCGTGTTCTTTAATTTTCTGCAAAATTTATATTTTTTACAAGTTGTTAATCCTAAATAAACACGATTCTGATACCAACACGCACATTCACAATTCATACATACAACGCCATCTTTGCTAGCCATGGCCCCACAACCATTTTCATCTATTTTGTGTCGCACTGCTTTTGGAATAAATAAATAAATCTATCGGGAAGAAGTTTAACACGTTGAGGAAAAATGTAAGATACTTCAGATAACTATATCAGTTCGTTAAGAATCAACAGGATCAATATATTCTTTATTTCTACTTGAGAAAACAAGAATAACATGACGTTCTCTCAATCTTCTAGAAACAAGTCCAACGACGTAAAATTACATTAAATCTCCACAATTCACAACAAAACCATAGCAACAAAGTACAAATCATGCCAAAAGATCCCAGCGAAGACTTTGAAATCAAAATCCATAAGCAAGGGCATGTTTAGAAAGGCTTTCCCGTTAGTCAAGTCACCCCCACCATGATACACCCATTCATGCAGGCCAGTGGCCTCTCAAATGAAAACTTAAGTCACCTGACCACGACACTACCATTGTTTTTAAGTTCCTTTTTTAAAATCACACTGGCTCGAGATCAAATTATGTGTTTTTTATAAATAATAAAATCGATCGATCAGAAGCTGATTAATTAGTTGACACGAGTACTATTGTTCAATTACCCAAAAAAGAATAAAAAAAATCCATCTATTTTGTGTCACGCACACTGCTCTTTGGGAAAAAAAAAATCAAAGAAGAAGAAGTTGAACACCTCATGGAAACAAATAAGATAATTGAGACAACTACACAAGTTCGTTCATAAGAAAGATTCAACAAGATCAAAATATTCTTCATGATCAAACAAGAATAACATGGCATCTTCTCAATCTTTTTGAAACAAGTACGACGACCTAGGATTTTAATTAAATCTTGAAAATTCACAATAATCCAGCCATTACTCATTACTTGTCATAATAGTCATAACTCGTGGTTCAGGTAACCTTTGTTTTGTTTCAACTGATCATGCTAATAATCCCTCAGCCATGGGATTGCAGACCTCTCACACAGGAGGGTCGGTAACCAATAATTAGTCCGTCAAAAAAAAACCTAGCTCCACCCATTTCCCATGACATTGCACTGCAACTACAGCAGCATGATCCGTTAAAAAGATCGGAATTCAGCTGCAGCCATGGACATGGCAATATGAGAAGCTATAACTCCTATCAAACTAGTATCTCTATGCACGAAGAAATCTTAGGAGCAAAATTGATAAATCACACCCACGAAATGAGGACATAAGATATGTTTCGACAGAGCTCCACAAGCTACTCATCATTCAAACATGTAAACCATTCCCATTGCAGTAAATGGCATCTAAAGAGCCATTAGCTAGCTTAGTTGGATTCTCATATACGTGTGCTTTTATTGCTGAGTTACCATTGCTCACTCTGAATGTCTTTGTCGCACCTTTCTTCAAAAGAGTATCCAGCTGGCCACATGCGGCTGCTACAAGTCCTGTTGTGAAAAAATGTTATTATCAACGATAATTGCCAGCGATCAAGTGCAATCCATATACACCCAACTCACAAAAATGCCTATGAATCCTTTTCTCAATATCTAGGGAATTGCATGTAAAAAGAACCACAATCAGCCGGCTCATTTTCGAAGAAGCAAATGAAAATTCAAGAACATTGAGCAATTCAAATACATCTCAAATTTTATTGTTCCTTGTAGCATAACAACGATTCTAAAATCTATGGTATGGCCACTAAAATCATCAATACCAGGACAAAAGAAGTCAAAATTGCCATATACTCTCTGCAGACTCTTAATTTCATGGTGTCAGAAGAGAAGAAGGAACTATGAGTTTACAGAGGATAAATACCCAGGACTTCTGCAAAATTTCAATGCTCAGAAACGTTAGATGGCAATAGAAAGTACCTAAGAAAAGAGCAGATGGCTTCCCTGGTCTCGATTTAAACTCGGGGTGAAACTGAACACCAATAAAGTAAGGATGACTGGGTAGCTCAATGATCTGCAATGACATGCAAAATTACCTCCACAAATGGCAGAAGCACATAAAAGCACAATCATAATTGGAAAGCACGGTGACATTACGAAAGAACTACCTCCATGCGATCGCCAGTTTCATCTTTGCCAGTAAATGAGAGACCAGCATCTTCAAGTTGCTGAACCATATCTGGATTTACCTAGAAAAGATCAAACTTTTTTTTAAAATGTGGAACTGCTGTCAAGACAAAATACCTATCAGGAACAGAAATTTCTTTATTAAATTGCAAATTGTGGAAAATTATGTCCAGAGCATGGTGGTTCTACACACCTCATATCTGTGTCGATGTCTCTCGTCAATAAAGATCTTGCTGCCGTATCTGACAAAAATATCAATTCATTTTCAAGTTAGATATTTGAGGTTTAGTTCAGCATATCAGCAGTATCCTTTCTGTGAGTTCCCAACATTGTGCTCAGTGAACAAGCAATTGTGTATTTAAGTGTACAAGGACAATGGGCACTAAGAGTTACTTAGGTTACAGTTGTAAGTGGATGGTGTATCCTGCTTTGTAATTGCTTCGACTTCACAAATGCCTATAAACACCACATTTCAGAATAATGCTGGAAGCTACAAATGACGGGATTCTTGTACATGTTACATTTTAACGAGCATCCTATAATTCTTGGTTTATGTTAGTTCTGAAAGGTTGGTCTATTATCAAGGGCCACTTCTCTAACCAGAAAGAATTTACATCAATTCAAACCACTAATGTTCCTAACCACTGCGTATTGATCCAAAACTACCCATCCTGCCACATGTCATTGCTCCACTCTATATAATTTACAAGAAGAACCTGATTAATTTACACTAATGTTCCTAACCACTGCGTATTGATCCAAAACAACCCATCCCGCCACACGTCATGGCTCCACTCTGTATAATTTACAAGAACCTGATTGTGCGAAGAAGCTTGTGTATCTGATATGTTGTACAAGAATGTTTCAATATTTTCTTCACCTTTTTATTCATAGGCCGGGATGACTTGAAGGCCAAAATTTATAGACTTACAGCTTAGCAGATGTACTTGAGGTACTCTGAAAGTATGTCCTCCTTGATCCAAGGCGCATGGTGCCTCCCATGTGCGTCTTTGAACCCTGTTAAAATAAATGTGAGAATAAGTGGTCTAATCAAATTTGTATCATATGGGTAATATTCCACAAACAAAAATACTAGGACACTGAACCTCTGGCATAAATATAACACAAGGATTTTGAGTGTCTGGGTCAAATTCTGTGCTGTTTGCATCTTGTAGTTCAAGGACAGATCGTGCAAACTCAATGACAGCTATTTGCATTCCTAGACATATTCCAAAGTAAGGGATCCTGTTTTCGCGGGCGTACTTTGCAGCAAGAATTTTACCCTCCACCCCTCTGTCGCCAAATCCTCCTGGAACTAGTACACCATCGGCCCCCTATAAGGCAAGGATTTGTCAGAAGGAACAATTATGACATGTAATGATAAATGTAAAAAAGTGGCATATATCAGTGGTTGCATGAATACTGAAGTGTAAGCTATGCAGACCTTCAACAAATTCCAAGCGCTTTTATAGGCATCGGGATTCTGCAAGATGGAAATTTCTGACATTGTGAGATACTGTGTACAGAGATATAATAAATGATTACAGCACATAAATAACCTCTTTTTTAGTGGCATCTTCAAGGTCAGTGGATGGAACCCAATTAATACATAATTTTCGATTGCAAGCAACAGAAGCATGCAAAAGAGCCTGCAATAGTGATTGAACTATGAATTAGTAATGGTAGCTATCACTCAAAACCATCTCTGACTCATCCTTGTATATATTAAAATGATATAGGAATCCAGGAAAGTCTAGCATCTACAGCTATCACAAGGATGTGAATGCAAAATTGTTAGCAATACATAAACGAGCGACATAATTGTATGCTGCCCGTTCAGAAAATCCACCAGAAAAATTAATTAAATCCAACTACATTCACAGATGTCCAAACCAGATCATAAGAAATGGTTGTGAATTTATTGTATGCTGTCCATCCAGAAATACAGGAAACCAGTAAAATTAATCACATCCAACTCTAAGGTGGTTTAACTCCGTTTAGTGGTTTGGTGCAGAAAAATTAATATTGAAAAGGCAATGACTTCAGAAAAAGCATGGACATTAGCATTATATAAGCTATCTTGAGTCAATTATATAAACAAGCTCAGTGCATTTGAAGAAAATTACCAAAATCGGAAAAAAGATTTACCAAGATGGGAAAAATATACAATGACCCCCAATTGATCAATTTAGTGAAAAAAATATCACTGAAAAAGACCACTTAAGAGGTTAGCAAACAATCTGGCTAGAAGAATAAATTATGTATTTAGCACATTATAGATTCCAAAATACCCCATAGTTTTGGGAATGTAATAATAAGTACAGATGAAGTATAATACTTGGGAAACTACTCAAATGCACAAAATTGTCTTTGTAAGTTGCCACTTTTTCGTACATATGTGCACCAGTATGGTTATCTGTGCACACACATCTACATCTGTGATAGATTGCATGGACAAGTATATCAAATTATTTTCAGTTTAAGTAATGTACTCCTATTCAATGACCTCTATAAGCAACTAGGTTATCTTTCTTAAAACTGGTGTTGTACAGTTTACAAGCATGTTCAAAAACTATAGTATGAGCATTAGCCCTAATCTGCTGGTGCATGCCAGTTCTTCAAAACATTCGGCAATTCGAAATAACATACTATAATCTCTGAAAACTCCAAACAATAAATAGAAAAATATCACTCATATTGTGAAAATTAAATGTTAACAATGCCACCATTATTTATTTATAAAATCAACCCCCACCCCCCCACCCCAAAAAAAAAACAATAGATCAATGAAAAGAAGATATTGGCACATTGTGGAGGCATCACTGGATCACATATTGCACGGTTATGGTGACAGAACCTGGTAAAGATCATTTAAAGCAACATGTAATATGGGCCACAATTATGCCCACAAAACTGCTTTTTGGTCTTTTGGAGGATTCTGGGAGAGGAAAGTCGCTAACAAACTGCGCAGATGTTTTTTAAATACCTCCATTTTCCTGGCAAGTGCAGCTAATAAAATAAAATACTTTAATGCATACACAAATAAATGAAATAATACATCTTAAATCTTCATAAGTTGCAGCCTTTCCAAATCCCAAAGCATGTGTATCACTGGGCATAAAAAACAAGGATAATCTTTATGCCGTGATATGGTCTATAAGAAAACTAACTGCCAATGTAATAACATATTTAGGAAATACTACAATGTCAAAGTCCTAACCTTTGTATACAGAGGAAAATGAAGCATAAAAAACAAGGATAATCTTTATGCCGTGATATGGTCTATAAGAAAACTAACTGCCAATGTATTAACATATTTAGGAAATACTACAATGTCAAAGTCCTAACCTTTGTATACAGAGGAAAATGAAGTACAAATACGAATTCAGTTAAGAGTTTTTTATACATAAGTTACAGCTACCTGCATGTCGATAGTAATAAAAACTAAGTTGAAAGTACAACTGACACAATAAGTTCACCTTCAGCACAGAGAGGTAAGAATCTGTAAGGCCAGTGTACTTTCCAACCATGGCAATTCTGACCTGTAAACAAACTAAACAAAATTTAAAATGTCGTGTGAAACAAGCAATTATGTTTAAATTCAGATTTGATGAGAACCTACAGGCTCGTGCAACATATCACAGAGATCAGCCCTATCTGTCCATTCTCCCAAAGCAGGTTTGAGACCATCACTACAGCGTAATACAATAAGATAAATTCACATCAACAGCAAGAAATAATAGAAACAATAGTGTCAAACTCCTAAAAGAATGAACTGAACAGAAAAAACCGTAGACTTTTTCACAAACCTTTTGAGGTTCAAGGCTCTCAAAATCGCCTCATGAGCCTTCTGGTCCTAAATAGGAAGAAGAACAGATATCACAGCACTGTTAAAAAAAATGTAGAATGATATCAAATCAGAGCATAAATACTTACTCGCAAAAGCAAAGGCACGTGCCAAATGTTGGAAACATCAAAAAGGGTGATGATGTTCTCTAACTGGAGGGCAAGGGAAATATATCAGCACCTCATTTATTTTATTTATGAAACAAAAAAAAAAAAAAGAATATTCCAACTTTTGTGAACTCATAATACCGGAACATGGCAAAAACGGGAAAGTTTTTCCTTGACATTCACATCGAGTTCCTGCAAAATGCACTAAGACTTTAGAAATGGAATATGTGTGTCATGTGTTGGTGGTGAAGAGGGAATGTAATGAGTTTAGCCATTAACGCAGAGCTTGGTTTGTTTACTTAATTATACTAGCTGAGCTAGAACTTGGTTATAAGCTCATATACTGAACAGGTCAGCTTGACTAAGCTTGGGGAGTAATATATACTTTAATTACCACTATATAAGAACAAATATTCATCTATGTGCGCATATCAGTGAGTTCCACAACCAAAATATGCATCATACTCGTATGTTATTTAAATTTGAAATTTTGACTAATTTATTTTATACTTAAAAATGATTATATTATCATTTCTTTAAAAATTTCGATAGTTTTAGGCTGGAGTTCAAGATTGAGCATGGCTTGGTTCAATAGTTAAGTGTGTCACGCTCAAGCTTGTCTAAGAAGCTCAAATGTAATTCAAATTGAGGTCAGGTCATTTGATGAGCCACATGATCGTGAACGAACATTTGGCTCAAATTGTTAACAGATTCAGGAGAGAGAGAGAGAGAGAACCATGGTGCTGCGGCAAGCTAAAATATTTGGAGTCAATCCCAGGCTTCGTAGCCCTCTAACGCTATGCTGTGTTGGCTTCGTTTTCTGACCATGCAAACGCCATAGTGGTACTTTATTATATTGAGGATTTAAAATTATAGAATGGAATATCTATAAAGTAGCGTCTTTAAGTTCATGCCCCAAAACCTCACCTGCTCACCAACAACCTTCAGGACAGGCACAAGGCTAACATGTATCAAGCAAAAGTTGCCAGCTCCTGAGAAGGTCAATTATTGACACACCGATGTAAGGAAAAACAACTGCCAGCCTCTGACAAAGTTAATTTAAGTGAATGTAGTTATGAGTTGAGATTCACAGAAATAATCTTACCTACTCGATATGAGAACTGTCCCAAAGCCTCAATGAAGGGCATTGACTCGATATCCCCTACATGATGAAATATCCTTTTTAGAAGCAACAAATGTTTAAAGACAACTTACTTTAATGCGTGTGAAACACCTTTCTTACCAATAGTGCCACCCAATTCTATGACACAAACATCAGCTGGACCCTCTTTCCCATCCACTGGTATAAGGGCCACACGTTCAATCCACTCTTGAATGGCATCGGTAATGTGAGGTACAACCTAAACAAGAGAAGTGTGAAATTATGCACCATTACAGACGGTACAACATGAAAAGCAAACTTCAAAATGAGTGGCAAACCTGAACAGTATTTCCCAGATAATCCCCCCTTCTCTCCTTATTGATAACAGACTGAAGGAAGACAAGAAGAAGCACAAAATTTAACAAATCAAAATCTGCCAACTTGATAAAGACGTCAACAAAGCAGAAATGGATTAGATTTCTGTAAAAAAATAGTACTTTCTTCGTCCTACAAAGATAAACTTATTTTTATTTTCACATAGATTAAGAAAATATAATTAATATAATCGGAAATATAAAAAAAAATTAATTTTTTCTAATATATCCCTATATTAAATAATTGTTTAAATAGGAGAATTTCATATTTCTTGATAACAATGCACATTAAATAGGAATATATTAAAAAACTAAAATATTAATTATACCCTCAACAAAGAAAGCGACCTATAATTTGGGACATACGAAAAAGTAGCAATCTTTGTGGGACAGAGAGAGTAATAAAAAGTAAAATACATGCCTGGTAAATTTTTCCAGTAGTTATATTATTGTCCCGGGTCAATGTTATATCTAGAAACCGCTCATAGTTTCCAAGGTCGAGGTCCACCTACAAAAATGGAATTATGTCATCATTTACTTAGGATATGAGGAAAATTCAAATCTCAACAGACGACTTCAGGCAAGATTTCACACCAATATTTACAGACAAGACTACATGCTATCAAAAACATGAAATACCTGAAATCTTTATACAGAATAAAAACAATATTAAAACTAAATTCAAGTGAAAACAAACATATAGATGTAAACAAACTAAGCTTGACAGAAGGATGCTTTTCTAACCTCTCCGCCGTCGTCCAAGACGTATACTTCTCCATGCTCAAAAGGTGACATTGTTCCGGCATCAGTATTCAAGTAGGGATCTGAAGACCAGCACAAAACACAGAGAAATGAAAAAAAAAAATATATAGTTTAAACTAAAAAGAAAATTCTAAAAAAGGGATACGGGGAGATTAAAGAGATAAAAAGAAAATTAGAAAAATCAAAGGGATATCTTTTAAGACAGAGAGATAAAAAGACGAAAAACGGAGAATGAGAAAATTTCCCAGTGGTTGGGAAAAAGGACATAACCAAACACAGTCGAATCTCGTCACAGTACAAAAAGGTAATATTACGGCTTCTCAAAACGTAATATGAAAAAGAAAACGGAAAAGGAAAACCATATTCACTTTTTCTTTTGTGGATTCAATTATGGAACTTAGACCCCAAAGACATTTTCTTTATATTCCTACCAGAAGGGAGATAGACAATGGAAGGAAGAACAAAAAATAAACAAAAACAACAACAAGAGAAGGAAAAAAAAATTAACCAATCTTGATGGAAGTAACACGAAGTCCACAGGCCTTAAGGATGAGACCAATACTGCTTGCAGTCACTCCTTTCCCCAAACCGCTAACCACTCCACCAGTCACCAAAACATACTTCATTTTCTCTCCGACGATACTTTTAGCCCAGAAAAAGGAAAAAAAGTTATTAATTATTCAGTCAGACATTAAGCGAACATGAACATAGAAACTAAAACGAGGAAAAATCCTTACAGAGTCGTTGGCAAGCCCACACAGAGAAGACTAGTGAATGAATGCAGTAAAATAATTGAAGATTGTAGAAGAAAATGAGATTTGATAGAGAAGAAGCAATGGCGGCTATTGTATGAGGGAGGCGCAAAGGGCAAAGGAAACTCTTTCTAATCCTCGCTTCTTTGCCCTCTTATTTATAAATCCCAACAAAAACCTCCCTAAACCTGTCGTTCCTTGCTTTTTGTTCCCTTTGCCCTTTTCCCTTATATAAAAATGAAATAATCCATTCCAATATTAATTAATTATAAACGAGGCCATGTTTGAATCATATTATTTTTTTTATTCTCATTTTTCTACTCATTTTTAACTACATATTCTTCAATAAAATAATATTTTTCATCGCATCTGTAACTTTTCATTCTTTTTCAACCACATATTCTCCATCATATCAACAGTAAAAATACATTCTTTTTCCAAAAATATGCACCAAACTGGGACTAGATTTTGATCCCTTGTCCCATTTTTACTGCCCATGCATAAAAATTAAAATACGAGAAAAAAAAAATTTTGAAATAGTTATTTTTTGAAAAAATGTATGTGGCTAAAAAAGAAAGAAAAAATTAGATTTACGTGTAATATTATTTTATTGGAGAATCCACGCTCGAAAATAAAAAAGAGAAAAATGTATTAATTCAAGAATGGAAATCAAATTTGACAAACCATCCGAGTACCAACTTTTAAGTAAAATTTTAATTACTTCGAATATATTTCCCTCAATTCCAGAATTTAGAAGATTGCTTTAAATATATTTTCCTCAATTCCATGGAAATAGGTTTTTTTTCCTTTTTCGTCAGCAATTTTCTCGTTGAGAGTATAGTTGATTTTTTTTATTTTTCTAATATGTTCATATTTAATGTGTCTTGTTATCAACAAATATAATTACTCATGTTTACATTATTATTTAATGTAGGAATATATTTGAAAAAATGTAAGAAAAAAATTATATTTTCATTTTTCTCCTGTTTGGTTTGGATTAAAATCCAATTAAAATATCGAGTCAAAGTCAACAGTTAATTTTAACAACATATTTTATGGGACCCTCAACTTTTTAATTATATATTTTATTAACTTTTATCAAAATTTACTAAATATCTGATATGTAAAAGTGGAAGAAAGTCTTTCTTCATGGGACGAAATGAGTATTATTATTTATCGATAATATTATTAACATCGCAATTCTACATGGTTGACGAAATTTACATTCCAGACTGATACAAAATGGTGTTAACAATTCTACGCGATGGTCGGCTGCTTAACACGTCCCAGGACGTCGACCCCTCGGAGGCCCTCTACGCTCACATGGGCCGTCTATCATTATGAGGCCGTCAACGTCAACCCACACTATACTTAGCCAAATAAATGGCCATGAGACAGATGAAAAACACCCAACAACAAGCGTGGCCATGAGATGGACCAAAATCACTCAACAGCAAACGTGGATATAACCAACCGCAAGACAAGTGAGGGTTGACCTAGAACGTGAGGGAGTGGGAAGGCATACGTGGGACACGTGGTACAATTAATCGTGAAACAGGAGTGTGCCATCAGACGCCTATAAATACTCCAGTATGGGAAAAGGTATTTTTCTTGGAACCCGAACTACTTGAACTCTTGAGATACTTTCTTCCTACTTTCCTTAAATATCTACCGATTCTCACACCGGAGGTACAACGGGGGAGAAAGCCCCGACCTCATTTTGCAGGTAACGTTCATTGATCGGAGCAACCGGAACACCCCACACGTCATCATTTTCGTGGAGGTAAATTTTGTGATTATTTCAACAAGTATATATATATATAAAACCTGAACTACTTGAACTCTCTATATACTTTCTTCTTACTCTCTTAAAACACCTACTTATTCTCACACCGGAGGTACAACGGGGGAGAAAGCCCCGACCTCATTTTGCAGGAAACGTTCATTGATCGAAGTCGTCGGAACACCCCACACGTCATCATTTTCGTGGAGGTAAATTTTGTGATTATTTCACAGTCAACCGTGCCGCGTAATGAAGGCGTGTATGCAAAATTTGAAAATATATGCCAAGTATGATTTGACACGCTACACCTTAGATTGATATTTAATTTGAAATTTACTTTACTGACTATTTTTGAGATTAACCCTCAGAAAATTATTTAGAAATTGTGGTTGGTTTTTTAGCCCGTTTGATCCACATTATTATCTCATTAAAATGAAAAATATGACCGTTATCCATCACATCAACGTTTAAATTCAAATTTTTTATCTTTTATGTGGGCCCCAATAACGACTATATTTTTCATTCTCATTCTACAATAATTTTAAGTTGGTCATTGTCAATATTTAAATTTAAATTTTCTATTTTTTATGTGGGCCTCAATAACGGCTATAGCCTATATTTTTCATTCTCATTCTATAATAATTTGGCTCAAACAGGCTAAGGAAGCGTGTCACGTGCCATTGGTAGTCCCAATGAGCCCTATTATTTATTTCTTTGTTCGCAATACAAATAACTGACCAGACCTCCTCTTTATTGCACCCGCCAATAATATCCCACTTGGCCACTTAATTAAGTTAGTTGTACAATTCTGGTTGCCAATCATCGTTGACAACTTTGGCGTTATCAAAATTCGAGTCGTTATTTAAAAAATAATTTTCAACAATTTTAAAAATAAATAAATGTGATGCTGTCAAGTGTAAAATTGTTATCCAAGATTGTATAAATAGCATGATTCTTTGGCCACCACCCAACCTTGAACTTTTCCCAGACTGCTCGACCAGTGGATCAAATTGGGGTGAAGTGGACGAAAGTTAAGTCGTATTTAAGTTCTTATTTGGTGGGATTAATATTATATTTTTAGCAGATTTTAATAAAAGTTGATAAAATACGTGGTTGGAACGTAGTTGTACTTTTCTTCATCACGTGATCTTTATATTTTGTTGCCTTGTGGTCAATCTCGTGATGACTGCTACCTTCATTGCATTTGTAGTAACTATTTAAAAGCTAGAGGCACGTACAAAATGTTGTTTGCACCCTTTTGACATCTTTCATAATTGCAGCAAGTTGGTCATCTGCCTGGGACTCGATTGGTGAATTGATTAATGGAGCACATTTAGGGTAAGCTCGGATTAGAGCGAAGGTTGTAGAGCTATCGAAATCAACACAGACTCGTACGACTAATCTTTTGCTTAATTGGCATAAATGGACCTCATACGTGTCGGATGTAAATAAGATGATAGCATAACGGAGATTATCTCAAATCCATCGCGATGTGCTGCGATTCTTGCTTTCTTCAAGTGAGATTGACACGGACCAAAAAAAGGTTAACTTTTGAGTGACGAGACGTTGCATTTTAAGTATGGGCTCTTCAAAATAGATTTCTACACGATAAAATTATGCTGCCATTTTAATGTTCTTTCTTGAAAAAAAAAAAATGTTTCGCTATATGTAAGTTTTTGTGCTGTGTTCTTTTGTGTCTGTATACGTATTTCAATTAATGATATTTGTTCTTATATCGTTGCCTTAGATTTGCATTTACTCTAAAAAAAGGTTATAAAAATAAAAACTATAAGAGGGTATTTCTTGCTTTTTATCAATGATCGAACTTCAACCCAAACCAATGGACTATTGTTTTTCTTACTTTTCCTCATATCGTGTTCATAGTAACATGCTTGATTGCCTAAGAAGATTATTAAATTGAAGTTGATGGGAATAGTGTGATTGCACGTGTGCTTGACAAAGAGCAGTTAGTCTTCTCCTTTTTTTTTTTTTTATATATATATCGACTCATCAGAGGTCCCCATGCACACTTTGAAAAGAAGCAACTCTATTTCTCTGAAATATTGAGGTGAGTTTAGCAAGTTGAATTTTCCTTTGCAAGAATAAATAAATTTTTATCGATCATGTTATCTTACCCGATTTTGTGTAGCTAAAAATCAAAATTTTAATAAAAACTGATGGAATGTATGGTTGAAAAGTTGTAAATCCTATGAAATATGATTTAAAATTTAAAATATTGTAGGCCACGACACTTTGATAAACAAAAATATTACAAGAATAAAAGGGTTTATGACTTGCTATTCATGAAAGAGCACACATTTTTATGTTGATAAGTAAAAGTTCAAGCTTTTATCGTGCTGATAGAATGATGAGTTTTAATGTTGACATCTAGATTTTTTATTTTTGAAGAGGATGGGGGAAAGGGAATTCTCGAAATTCAAATTTTGACGGTAAAAAAAAATATATATCTAATCAATCAAGACAAAAGAGAAGTGATGACATGTAGATATAGAAAAACGTATGTTTGACTATAATTTCTATACAAATGCACATACACTCACATAAGAATACATATTGGTTACTAGAAATTAGAATAGTAATCGGTGAGTGAATTTACTCCACAATTATGGACCTAGTCATGTTAAAATTAAAACTTCGTAGGTCACAACACTTCGATAAACTAAAATATTACAAAAATAAAAGGGTTTATGACATGCTATTCAATGTATTCATCGAATATCACATATTTTTATGTTGATACGTAAAAGTTCAAGCTTTTGTCGTGCTGATGGAATTTTTTATTTTCTTTTTTGAAGAGGATAGGGGGAGGGGAAGTAAAATTCTCGAAATCCAAATTTTGACGGTAAAAAAAATAAAAATCTCTAATCAATAAAGATAAAAGAGAATTGATGTCGTGTAGATATAAAAAATATATATATAAAAAACGTACGGTCGATTATAATCTCTATACAAATACACATACACACACATTAGAATACATATTGGTTACTAAAAATTAGAATAATTATCGGCGAGTGAATTTACTCCACAATCACAATAAAAGCTCAATTAAATAATAAAATTATTTAGTCTCAAATCGGGTCAATGTAATAAATTAGTAACTTGGTTGAATGCATAAGATAATAATTTTAATTAAAATCTTCTAGGCCCTATAAATATATAAAATAATACTCCCCCATCCCAATTATATAGGTTGATTTTATTTTTCACACAGATTAAAAAATCTTATTTAATATTATTGAAAAAACAATTTTTGTCAAAAAAAAATTCGTAGTTTATCCTTATTTAATTATCAACAACTAATAGTAAATTGGTTATAATTAGACAAATTAAATAAGGGTATATTAGTAAACGAACAGAACAAAATATTCTCAATAAAGAAACATGATTATATAATTGAGACAAGAAAATAAGGAAAGTCAACCTATATAAATGGAACGGAGGGAGTAATTGATTTTATATAAGAGTTAATAATACAGAATATGGAATTTTTTTATCAGACGACTTCTATTTCCTCATTTCATTCATTTCTTGAAATATATATCTAAAATTGTTTGTTTTTTCTTTGTATTGAAATCAAACTCAATTTTTTCATTTAGTGGTATTGTTCGTGTTGTGGTTGAAGACAATAACCCGTAGTAGAAATACGATAAATTAATAAAAATTCATTTATTAACAAATATATAATTTGTTTAAAATAATAATTTATCTTGATCTCGAAAGTATTATTTTATAGGGCACGTATCTTTATCCAGTACGCAAACTTATGTTAGAACCATGACTAAATATTTTCAAAATTGGAAAGAGTTTTATAAAACGAGGATAAGAAAACGAAAGATAAACAACCGAAGTGAGGTAAGATTATTAAAATATTATAATAATTTTTACGAGGTTGTAAGACGCTGTGAGTTTGATTGATTGGTTGTACTGCATGTACGTAACAATTCACATAATTGAATCAAAATTTCATCAATCAAATAACTTCTCCACTTACATTTTGACATCTCATCATTATGTAAAATATTGTGTAAATAATTA
>CAIGRT010151687.1:0-16059 GCA_903798405.1 Fraxinus platypoda | reverse complement strand
TGCCGATGTTTGTGTTGTTACTGAAATTGATATACGACCTTTTGAAGGTGATTGCTCAGCTTTCTTAAAAAAAATTTCTCTTCCTTTTTTTATTGATTTTTATCAGTTTATATTATGTACACGTCGTGTTTAAAAACTATTAGGTGCTTGTCATTACCTGTCTTTTGCGTTACCCTACAGTGTATTGGGAGCCGGGAAGTCCCGTTTACTCGGCGAAGTCTGTTCGATTTCGAATGGGTCATCTCAAATCCCCAAGGAAGAATGGGATCGATTTTTGGCATTTACCATTGCAACAACCTGCAGAAGACAAGTTTATATGGTCATACACTTCACCAGAGTTCCCTATGACACAGGTGACCTTTTGAATTAGATATATGCAAAATTTAGGTGTTTTTTCTATTTTTTTTAATTTTTTTTCACTCTCATTGGGCCTGCGAATTAGTTTCTGTCCGGGTGACAATCCACTTAAAACTGCAACATTTTATGACGAGTCCTTATAAACAACTCGTTGAGAGCATAGAACCAAGTTGAGTGGCAGAATAGGATTTACTTGGCCATTTTCAAATTTATAGGGAACTAGACTTGGTTATTGCTGTTTGGGTTGACTTCTCCAGGGGAAATGATGTTGGGGGTTTTAACCATTGGCATGTTAAATTGCTACTTGAAGGAATTGCATAAAAACTTTGACAATCAGCAGTTGGCCAGAACCTTTTGATTTTCTAATATAATTCACAATCATTTGCTTTGACATTCTTGTATGAATGAAGATTACTTCTGTCACAGATTTTATTGTTTATGCATAATAATCCTACTTAACATGTAATGAATTCACACACACACACACTCTCTCTCTCTCTCTCTCTCCCTCCCCCCCTCCCTCCCTCTCCCTCTCGGTGGCCAGGCTGGTGGTTATGGGCGACCATTTTCTTTGCTTCAGATGCATCCAGATGAAAGAAACCATAACTATTGCTTACTCTACAAGAATCATGCTTGAATAACTTTTCCTCTGCAAACAGGAAAATCATTTGCAGCAATTCAAGCTACCAGAACCTGTTCTTTGCATTGGTGGATGTTTGCAGATCGAACTGTTGGGGAGGGCTCAGAGAGAAGAAATCGACGGCTTATTCTATATATGGTGAGTCCCTTCAGTTGGTCCATTTTCTCTCTTTTATCAAAATTGGGCTTTGTTAATATTGAATCAAGAAAATGAGCCCGCGAGCTCGCGCCCCCTGTAGACGAAGGTTAAGTACACAATTAACGAAAACATAGAAGACCTCGTAGGTGAAGGGGGGGCGAACCATCCCCTTAAATTACAGGCTGACAGAAACTGTCATTAATGCGCATATGACTGTGTATTTAAAGCACGACTTCTGAACTAATGAACACAGGACATGTAAGATGATGAATAACACGTGAATACATAGTAAAATCAGTTATAAACCTACCACTAGATGGCTGACACTCGTTATTTTCAAAATAAACCGATTGATTATTGTTCTTCTTTTCGAGATCATGGTAAAGCAGTAATTATAGAGATCAATGCTTGTGGAAGAATTTGGCTAAGTGGTTGTATATATTGTAAGTATACTAATTGGTAATGAAAATCGGAGAATAATCTGTATGGGTCGTGAAGCAATTTCCTTTACCAGTGGCTGCCATTAGATCTAACTGCTATATCATTTGCATGCTGCAGTGTGTGTTATGTTCGGGTTCTGGGACGTCCCCTGAGTCCTGCATTCGAATTACAGGGCCTCAAAAAATCTGGAGACTTGCAACTGAAGTATGATCCTGAGGCTTTCCATTCTGTTCTGAAAAGTTTTTCTCATGAAGAGGACACGGATATAGCTGAACCAGAAGAAGGGGCACTGTGGGATCACGTCCGTCAGCTGGAGAATTTGTTGCAGATTCAGATTATCCCCAATCATCCATTTGTATGGAATGATGATGAGGATTAATTGGATGAATACCTCATTCCGCAATATAGTTACATCTGTATCGACTGGATAAATGTTATGCGACACCCATCTGATTTAACAAAATATCGATGCTCTTGTATGATATTGAAAGTAATCTACTAATGCATTTCGCATGGTACTTTCTCTGATGTGTTTAGGACTATAATTAACCAGAAATTGTGTTGAATGCATTGTGAATGAGCCACTATTGGAGATAATGGCTGCAATCTGCCCTTTTTATCAAACTAAAACTGCGCATTGGGTTAATTCAGATAAGAAAATAAAAAGATAAAGAGGAGAAAAAAAAAAAAACATTCTGAAATATTTCGGCGTTGGAGAAATTTTGCCTCTAACTCTATGCTAAAATTTTCGTTTTAGAAAATATGAAATGTATATATGCGATGTGCAAATTCACAAACATGAGTAAACTCAAAACTTTTGATGTAATAACAAACTTTTAAATACGTCTACAATTTTATATCACAATAGATCAATATTTTTAAGATTTTGAATGCTAAAACACGTCAAAGAACAAAGAAAGATTTCTATACTATTATGCTTACATGACCAGATTACTTCCAGATCATATGCAACAAATTGCTCTGGATTATAAACTGCTACAACTAGGATTTCCCCCATGCTAGGTACAAAAAACTTTTAGCGTTGAGGAACAAAGAAACTAAAATCTTGAACTCATTGTAAAGTTCGGTACGATTTAATACTATGTACCAAACGAACCCCGTGCTGCAGCAGTGCTTCCCAGGGAGGACTAGCCAGAGCTTCAACTTGGAAGTGCTGATGAAGTTTCTAATGATTTTGTCATGTCTGCACAAAGTAATCTTTGGCAAATCGACACAAAAGTTTGGTTGAGGCAAAACAATAATGATTACCAAACCTATTTTAAGCCATTCAGTTTTGGCAAAACACTCCCACACATGCTAGAGTTGGACTAAGGATCTGTATGTTTATCAGTGTATATATGCTTTGAATAAATTAAGAACAAAGAAGTGTAAGAAATTTACACGAGCTATTACTGTCCAAAAAAAGAAACTTTCATCTTCTACATTTTTATCCCAAAATAATGCCGTCATTTCGAAATGTCCACTTTAACCGCTTGTTCACATCCCAAAATAAAAAAAAGTTGGCATAAACACATGGAATGTTACATGTATTAATGCTCAATCCTGGTGGCTCGAAACATCCCATATGTTGATGCCACTTTATTACAAAAGTTAAACTCGAGACCAGTTGAGCCACATAAACTTACAATTTTAACAAAAAATAAGACGGAAAATGTTTCTTAGATTGAATTCCCTATACTAACAGGAAAAAGCATTCATTTATTCTTAAGGGATGGAAGACAGTCCTGCAAGAGACTACACAATCTAATTATCGGATATAAGGTTAAACTGATGGTTTTTAAAATATATAAGGCAAAAAATATTGGATAGAACTGAATTAATACTACTTGTAGAGTACAAATACTACGTTTTTATACAAAATAAGGCTTTGATCACATAGATTTCATGTTTATGCTTCTCAGATTGTACCATTATCACTACTACTTTGATTCATTCAGGCAATGAAACAATTATCAAAAGTATACTTCCATTAGACAACATTGAGTTCTACTTCTTGCTGAACAAGCTTTTCAGCTTTCCTCTCTCTAAACGCTCAAGTATTAAGCTTCTTGAGATAACCAATAGCCCCATATGAAATCATCAACTTCTTACACTTTTTGCTCGAGGAAAGCAAGGACAGGCAGGAAATTGCATATTTTTTGGCTGTGTTCTGAGGACTTGGATCGAGCAAGACTACCAAATTTGGCACGCTTTTGTCATCTCTTTTAACTTCTCTACAATTATGAGAAAGGGTCATCAAACTTGAAATTGCTTGTGATGCAATCTCCCTCACATTGATAGATTTAGCCTCCAGCATCTTTATGAGAAGAGGAATGCATCCAGATTCACCCACTAATCGTTTTATTTCAGTTGAGGTGCAGATTAGACAGATTGTTGAGGCTGCTGCTCTTTGTGCACCAAGAGAACCTGATTTAAGCACATGGACCAGCCTTGGAAGAAGGCCTAATGAAACCAAAACATCAACTGAAATCACTCCAACCAAGTTTCTCAATGCCCCAACTGCAGATTCTTGAGGCAGTGGACCGTCTAAATAAGCCAGAAGACTTTTTATTCCGCCTTCTGAAATAACACATCTCCGAAGATTGTCATTACTTGATGTGAGATTTTGTAAGCAATCTGCTGCATACTCTTTAGATCTCAACTGGGTTCCGCATTCAAGAAGATCAATCATCACCTTTATAATCCCTTCTTCAGAAAGGACTTGCCGTACCTCAGGCACAGCGGATATATTCTTCAATGTACAAGCCGCAGCAGCTTGCAAAACAGACGCATCAGTCTGACAGATCTCAATCAGAGGCCTAGCTCCACCATGGCCGACAATGGAGCGGGACGTTTCTGCTGACATAGACAACCTCTGGAGAGAAATCGTAGCCTTCTCTCGACTCACTGCATCACCAGATTCAACAATCCTTATAAGGGGCGGAAGAACACCTTCAGAAACAAGCCAATTCTCACAACTTCCAGATTCTATAAGCCAACAAATAATAGTAACAGTTTTTTCTCTGATCCGAGTAGAAGTAGCAGTGAGCAATTGAACTAAAGCTGCAATATTGCTTCGTCCTAAAACGGTCAACACGTTCTTCTCATCATCTTTCATGACTTCTACAAGGCAATCAAGTGCTTTATGCTTAGCCTCGAGGTGTCCAATCTGAAGTCGAGCGAGCAATTCTCTTATATTGCCATGATCTGCAGCAGCCACCTGTTCATCCAATGGCAAACTAACCTCTCCAAGCACTCCAGTTTTGATCAGAAGCCCACAATCGCGTAAATTTAAATCAAGTTTACCGGAAAGAGAATCCAAATCACTTTGCATTCTAAGTTTTCCCTCAAATTTCTCTTTCAGACAACACTCCGCCAACTCAATTGCTTCATTCAATGTCCTTGAAACAGACTGCAATTGCTCCTTACAGAGTGCATTCTTTGAGAAGAAAGGGTGGCTAGACAAATCCGATAATTTTGAAGGGATTTGTTCCAATTTCGAAATGATCATCTTCCACCTTCCAGGGAATCCTTTAACCTCCCTGGATTTCTCCAGAGCCTTCGGAACAAGCCCTTGAGCACGAGATAGCCATTCCTCAGCCGACAGATTATCAGCCACCAAATTTTCTTTTCCGTCTTCGACCATGATTCAACTAAATTTAAAAAAATTCAAACCTTAAACAAAGCTGGAAGTACCTGAAAATAGGAAAATCAACCTTAGCATCAACGACCCATTTGAGAATTAATGCAGAAAATTCATTTTTTTCAACATAGATCGATCAGAATACCTTATTAACACCAATAATTCAAATTTTGACTACAACCCACCGAATTACAATGAAAGACTTGGATTCGCCAGCAAGAAGAATGAACAGGTAGGTAGCAAATAGATCACAAGACAAGAAAGAGTAAACTTCAGATGAAGTATAAGATTTCCAAGGCGGTGGCTTGCTTTCGCAAAATGGTAAAAGACACAAACTTTTGGAATATAGAAATTAAAGATGTGGACCAGTTGCAATCATAAAATATTAAATTTTAGCACTATAACCATTTAAAAATTGCATTAATAAAGAAGAAGGGGTTAAGATTGGGGTTCGAGAATCTTGCATTATCACAAAATGCCCGTTTACTGAAAATGATGGCTAGCCGAGCCCACAGGTAAAAATTATCCTGTACTAATCAAAAGCCGCCACGCATTTAATCAAAAGCTTTTTATCTATGATCTTCAAATGCAAAGGAACGTAAAAATAAATAATTATGAAGATGTAAAATGACAGCTGAAAGCCTGTACTGATGAAAGTGAAAGGTGGAACTTTCCAACGGCGTTTACTGCCGTCCAATAAATGTAGGTGGTAGAGTTTTGATATTTCGAAAATGCCCATACACCCATGAAGTACAGTCAATTATTTGCATGTTAGATATTGAAGAAAATATCACAGATGTAAGGGGCATAAAGGTAATCTGGTGTAAATTTTCATAACCTGTGATGTGAATTGCATGCTGTGGATGCTTGAAATAATTCCAGCAGCTTTGGATAATTTAGGCCATGTTTGAAAGCCGTTAATTTCTTATAACGCATGGAGGATGTGTGGTTAAAAAGTAAGAAAACTTTATTGATTTGTGTGTAGAATATTTTATTGTGTGAATGTGTGACGAAAAACGGTACTATAGAAAACAATTTAAGAGCCTGTTTGGTATAGCTCAAAATCCAATTAAAATTGAAAATATAGTCGTTATTTGGTCCCACTCGTCTAATAAAAGTCAACAATAACGACTAATTTTTCAATTTTAATCTGATTTTAATCTCTACCAAACACCCTCTAAAATTTTAAAGGACGACAAAGGACTATGATCCATCGAATCCAATGGCAGGCAGGATTCCCAAAGGAGCCCACAAATCCTATTTTTGAATTTTTCTTCCCTATTTTTGACTTCATTTCCATGGAATGGGAAGTGACTTTGTCTTGAAGGCAAGACAGGAATCTCCATCTCCAGTTGTTTGTATATACATGGAATTTATTTGAATTTCTGATAAATATTTCAAAAATAATTGAAGCAATTAAGACCCCATAGAAGGAATATTACCTCAAATTGATTCATTTTTTGCAAGGCACTCAAAATATTTATCAGCCAAAATGCTACTCAACTCTCTCTGCAAGAAAAGAAAAAATTATCTGCATCAGTCAGAGAAATCATTCAAAACATTGATAGATCGATCAGTACCTATTTATTTTATATAAACTCAGAAAAAAAATTGAAACTCTGATTGTCTATCACTTTCAAACGGTGCATATGAATCTAAAGATCCAACCTTTAAGATTCGACCACCAGAAGCTACAACCTTTTTCTCTCCAGAAAGAAGCCAAGAAAAACTGCAAGCAATGTAATTTGATGCGTATGATGCACGGATACTTTCAAAAAATATCAAGAAACATTTCCATTTGGAGCAGAAGTTGATGCCAATGCTCTGTTATCTGAATCTTTAAAGAGAAACCCAGAACTCAAGCTTAGGATTTCAAATCAAAATCTTTACAGAAAAGTTTTCTTCTCTCAGAGACGACGAAGATATAGCTAAGAACGTCTCTCTTTAATGACAGTTCAAGCAAATCAAAAACTGAGAAGAAGAGACAACCCGACAATGCCAACAGAGACAACACTCGCTCACATTGAAAAATCCAAAAAAAATTCAAAATCAAAATCATCCCACCCCCGCTCTCTCTCTATCGTGGAAGAAAATGACAGAGCTCTCTGTCTAAAATATACACAAACACGTATCTGCCTAGTAGTGTGTATCTTGTGTGTTTTGGGGGAGCGAGCGAGTTAAGGAATGGACGGCAAGGATTAAGGTGATGGAACAGTGCAAAAGACCGTTGGGATTGGTTGAAATTTGAAAGTATTCTCCACCACCGAGGACTGGGGGCTGATATGGCAGATCTCTAATTTTTCACGTGTGAGGTGGGGATGGTTCAGTTGTCAATGTCATCGTTTTTGTTAACTTATCCGTAACTCTTTAACAGATCTTCTGGAGATACAGCCTCGTCTAGTCTCAATTATTCTCCATTAAATTATAATTCATTTTTCTGTCTATTTTTATCAATTACGTATTCTTCAATAAAATAATATTACCTGTAAATTTAAAAACCTTTTCTTCTTTTTTAACCACACATCCTTCGAAAAATTATTATTTCTCTTATTATAATGTGTAATAATGGAGCCAAACGGACACATAATTCCCACCATCGATTTTTTTTTTTAAATTTATCCATCACCGTTAACATGACAACGCCACTCGTTACCACATCGACGGTAAACATTATAATCTCTTGCCCACTATCAGATCTAAATTCTTGAATAGGAGCAAGACTTCAATTGTATCAAGAGACTCTGCAATATTTAAGACGTGCGAACTTAAATATATCAACGTTCCTCGTAGATAAAATATTCAAGTTTCTTAGTACTCAACTAACATAAAGGATACCATGGAATGGAACTCCAACCAATAGTGAAATGTTTAAAAGAAATAAATTTGAGAGCAGTTATAACACTACATAAGAATATGTTTGACATACTCAAGCTGTTCATGGCAGATGAACAAAGACGGGGACAAGATGGTGTTGGGTGCAATTTAGAGAGACAGATAAGTCGTATCATGTTTGATTATTACGTTTGAAAGAGCGTTTAAAAGTATCGTCTTTTGAGCATGTGATGTTGGAGAGGCAAGTCGAAAAGAGTGCTTAAAAGTATCTATTTTTGATTGTATGTAAGATGATACTATAAAAAATATATTTTTAACACATTTTAAGCTTAGCCAAACATACTTGCCTGTTTATGAACTTCAACTTTTCTTAGAAATAAAATGAAAAACCAAAAAATTAGGTAAATTCTGGGTCCTTTTTGTGATAGGCTTCATGTACCTTAATAACAGAATTTTGACTTAACAATTTCCAGAGATAGACCAAGTCAAAGAAAATCTCTGTATAACGTGTGAAATATAAAAATAAAAAATTTATTCCAAATAATTGAGGCTCTTCATCCTCAAAATAAAAAAATAAAAAAAATAAAATATGGCTCTTCATGGGCTGGCCGGGCTTGACAATTTAGATTGGGCTCTCATGGTCATGCTCTACTCTCAACTACGAGGATAACTGAAGTCTAAATATTGGATGATACTCCTACACATAATAAGATGGAACCCTAAGTCGTAACAAAGTTGTATCATAGCCATGCTCTGGGCTCAGCCGTGTGGATTAGTGAATTTCTATACGTCTGTGGAAGATATGAAGGAACGTGTGGTGATGGTGAACTCTTTAGATGGTGAAGCATCTGTGTTAACGAGGGCTAGTAAGGTGGAGATTATGTAGACCTCGATGAATTTTGTGATCTTCCTAGTTGAAGTAAACAGAATGCATTTCTCCTAGTAATTAACATTACTTACATAATGCAACTATGCAAGTGTAATCACTAGTGTTTTGTTGTCATATCAATTGAACTTGGAAGGACAAACCATTCACAACATGACAACGGGAGACATCCAATCATTAACATTATAGTATTATGATAATCTCAAGTGTGTGTTTTATGAAAAGAACCCAATTTTTTATTATATTTATGGAAGAAACATCATCAACGGGGAGATTCAAGAACCATCCATCTTATACAGGAATTGACAACATGGATAGATAACTTTAAGGTACTCTTTTGGGGTTGTCTGTTGCTTCAAGGCCCGCTCAAAGTGGGATGGTTTGACCGGCATGGCCGGCCAGAAAGAAGTCCGACTCACCACAAATCCCGGGGTTTCTTTAGCTAACTGGTCTCTTCTTGACACCACTCTATACACCGCACATGTAGCGCGTGCGAGATGAGTATGGCGTCAAACTTAGAATTTCAATCAATGTTGATGAAATCAGCAATATTCTTCTTGTGATGAAATGTCCAATTCCATAGTACTTCACCTAGCTAAAAGGGACATTACATATAATTTTGTGTATATAAATACAAAACTACCTACTTGATGAATAAGCATGATGCTTAGAAAGCTCCAATTAGTTTTGTCTGTTTAAGCACTGTAGTTATTTTCTCTAGTACTTGAACAGTATGTCATTTTGTATATTAACCTGCTGTTTTTGCCTGTTGGGAACAGCTACTAATTATTAATAGATCAGAACACAATCTTCTATGATCAATTTGAGCAGAGGTAAAATCCCAACAAAATTTGGGTCGATATTAGCAACTCAATTCAATAAGCCTAATTTGAACCATAGAGTTATGACACAATCAAACCCGAACAAAGAATGATCTATCATGTCACTGCGAGTAAAGCAAACAACTATTGATCTTTTATTGATTGACTTGAACGTCTTTTTCTCTCCTTCACTGTACATGTTTTTAAGAAGTAAAAAGGTAGAAGCAAGCATTGGCTTTTCACCCTTTGGTAGAAAGCATTTTGCATTTCAAGCATCATCTGCGCCTAGACTAGTGATTAAACAGAAGGCTCCAACGGAACAGTTTTTGTTTCACCGTATACTGAGCCACTAGCTGTTTTCACCAATCACCATGGATTGGAGATTCACCAAATGTTGGAGGAACGACTACAGAGGAAGAAACCTTAAACCTCTTGCTTCGTGACTCCTCGCTTCCATTAGTACTCATCACATCTGGACTACTAATCCACCCCATATTTTGATCCCCGAAACCTTGTTCACCAAAATTATAAACTTCATTCATATCTGATCCATCTGAATCCATTCCATGGTACCGGAAACTAGCCCATTCGTTGCTGTAATCTGAGACGCTCGAACTCTCCCACGATGTGGGATCATCAGAAACACGAGGCACAATAACGCTTGGTTGCACCGCCTTCTCTATTTTCTTTATATCGGCAGGATTTTGATTGTATTGATTATAGCCTCGGAAGTGAAAGATACTAGCAAAAGTAAAGTGGTCGCTTACTCTACTCTTGGTTGCCTTATTCTCTGAGTTCCTGGCTATGATACTCTGCAAATTCTTGCTTAACTTAGCTTTCAAGGAAGAAAAACTTAGTCCATGCCTGGTATCAGATTCAGATATCGTTCCATTCCCATTTGAATCAGATGAAATGATTAGATTTGTATTCACTGCAGCAAAGTTTGTCCGTGCATTTTCTCCACGCAAGGCACGAGCTGCTTCATCATAAGCGCGTGCAGCTTCTTCAGGTGTGTCATAAGTTCCAAGCCACAATCTTACACGCTGAGACGAGTCCTTAATTTCAGCAACCCATCTGCCTGAAGGCCTTTGTCTCACACCAACAAATCTACGAGTTGCTTTAGATTTTGTTGGTTGTGCCCTCGTGGTGGTGGTCGAGGCTATGGTAGTTTTTGTCGCGTCACATCCAGCCATTGATGCAGTGGTTTTACGGTTTGTTTGGGAAGTACAGATGACAAGTTATGATACTAATCCGTCGCTCTATTTATACTAAGCCAACCAAGCACAAGGTTTAAGTGTAATTTGTGTATACTCTTCTCAATTATTTGCTTTGTCTATATCCTAATTAGTCATCTGTTACACGCTTAATGCAATTCTAAACTTTATCAGCTTGGATTTACCTGCAAATGCGTAGCTAGTTAAAACTCTGATTAAAAAATTCGGAATATAATCATTGCATATAAAACAAAGATAATAAAATGTAAAAACAGCTTAATCAGAGGTTGGCTACCAACTGACATAGATGAACTCATATATTTCCAACCTGTGGAAGAATACATCATCATGAAAACTATGTACTTCTGAAGAATATGTTATGCGTATGCTGATCTGCAGCAATAAATAGTACTAGTAGAATATGTTTGGTAACTGTTATGCCCTACTCGATAATACAATTCATAAGAATTTAGCGTTCATGTTGGAGTATGACCCAAATTCCTATTGGGATTAGGTTTTGGGTTGGTAAATTGATTAAAGGAACAAGAGTCTTCGTGGTATGGAAGTCCAGTTGAAAAAGATATCAAAATTCATCAAGGATTGAAAGTTTGAGAGAACATCAAAATGAGAGGATCTAGATTAGAGAGAGACTCGCATATTTTGAGATAGGTTGAGAGTCTTACAAGATCCTTTTGTATTTCTTTGCTATTGATCATAGCGAATTCTCCGCCTCTGCCTGTTCCCGGATTTCAGTTTCTACGTTAAATCTTGTGTTCTTGTGTGGTTCTTTTCATCTTGTCATATTTTCTTGACTTTAATATTCATAACAAGTGGTATAATTCAAGGATTGAAAGTTTGATTGGTAAAAGGACTTTGGATAATTGAAAACTTGGTTTTGGAGTTTTAGTGGAGAAAAAATCGTCACAATTTCGCTAACTGGCCGCTAGCTTTGGCGCTCGAGTATCGTGGGTGAAAAATGGAGCAGAGAGCTAGTGCAACCCTGGCGCCAATGTTTCGCTCGAGCGGTGGAGCTGCCGCCCGCCTGGCGCTCGAACGATTTTTGTCCCGCATATCACTAGGAAGGTCGTCCCTCTATTCCAGACGAGAGGAAGTAATGGGATAAGGTCCACCCTCCCCTACTAGTCGCTTTGGATCACCAAATTGATCGCGTCTAGCATATTTTTTCACCAGCGGCAGTGTTATCCTGGTAGAAATCCTTTTTCGATTTTGACTCGTTTCTTGTATTGTATTTCATCCAAAACACTTGTAATGAGTTCCTATATATACTCCACGTGATATATAACCTTGTAAGAGCATAGCAAAATGTTGTATAACATTGAGAGAACATCAAAATGAGAGGATCTAGATTAGAGAGAGACTCGCATATTTTGAGATAGGTTGAGAGTCTTACAAGATCATTTTGTATTTCTTTGCTATTGATCATAGCGAATTCTCCGCCTCTGCCTGTTCCCGGATTTTAGTTTCTACGTTAAATGTTGTGTTCTTGTGTGATTCTTTTCATCTTGTCATATTTTCTTGACATCGGGTTATACAAATTGGCTTGTTTTCTAACATTAACCTTGATAGATAGATGGCTTATTCAATAATTCGTGGTACGATCTGCCATAACGAGATAAGAATGGATCAAGTATTTTTGTGTCTCATCTTANTTCTTTTCATCTTGTCATATTTTCTTGACTTTAATATTCATAACAAGTGGTATAAGTTTTATCACCGAATTATTGCAAATTGACTTGTTTTACAACAGTTCATTTCTTCCATACAGTTTGAACACATTTGACATTTTCCTTTTGGGAAAAAGATTGGTCATGTTGGCCACGCTATTCAAATCACGTTTCTGTATGAATTATGAGCAACAGCTTAAACAAAGGATACAATCATATAGAAAAAAAAGGACATAGAGGAAGAGACAAAATAAAGGCACCTTATTTTAATCAATTTTGTGAATCAACGGTGTTGGGACGCTGGTTTTCAAATATTTAAAATCTGGAACGAAAAAATCAGATTAATGTATTGATTGTGGGGTTAACCAAATGGATTTTTGCTATTGGAGATAGAATGATTTGTGGGGCTCCAAAGCACGGTACCGTGTCGTTTCTAGTGTTTGTTTCTCTTTGATTAAAACGCCATTATCATTAATTAATCATGCATTAGTTTTTGATAACTATAAACTGGATTATTTTAGGTTTGGAAAATTCAATTGAAAAGAAGAGTTTTGTCTAGTTTCTCCAACCATGGCCTTGGATTTAGACTCTGTTCATTCAAATGCAGCTTTGGATTCCTTACATTTTCATTCCCTTACAAGTGGGATTGAGACATTTATTTGTTTCCTAGTGCAGTCAGTACACATGTGTGCACCAACAAGTACCTGAACCTTAATCTATCAGAGTGTATTTGTGGTAAATATGTTGATTGTAATAACACATTCAAGATTGCAACAAAAAAAAGGCCATTTTCTCAATAAATTTGGTAGTCAGGTACATGATTCTGGTTAATTGCTAGCTCTACTCGAAGATGCAACTTGATCTTAGGGCAAACCTGAAGCATGTTTGGGTCGACCTAAGGAGAGAAGCCTACCAAAACTACGAAGCCGAATTTTCAATGAAAACCTAAGCTGTAGGGAAAAAAATTATTTAAAAAGTAACTCACTCAAAATGGTTCTTTTATCTTATGTGGCTTGTCCTATCACATTGATTACTCCATCATTTTTGGCTAACATATCAATGGAAGTGCAAAATTTTGTCTGCAAATTAATGTTACGTTGCACTCATACCTTTCTAAACTTCGATAATCTCATAGTTAATACACTTTCAGGTTCCTAAATCAGGAGTTGGATAGGTCAACATGTATTCTTGGAAGTAGCATTTTAGCTACAAATTCAAGTCCCATATTTTTTTATATTGGATCAATCATTGGGTTTCAATTCTAAAATAATTTTCAGTATCTAATGACAAAAAAGGCATCTGGTATGCTCTTGTGTGGACAATGATATAAAGATTATACTCATTACTGCAGAATCAGTACTTGATTCAGTTTTACTTGTCCAAATTACACTTCACTGTGCAGCCTGCATTTGTTAATCTCCCTTTGGACTCTAGAGAACAGTCCATACCACAGAGAAAGCTTAAGCTGCAATAAATATTTTTCGACACGAAACCGGTAACTTTTTATTCCGTCTTTCGCATTACAGAAAAATATTACTACTGATTCTAGTTATCAAGTAAAACTTGTATAAGGGTCTTGAACTTAATGTTACGTCTCTCTACACGAGGACTCCCACGTGACCTCAACCCTCCTGCGTGGCAAACGGTTTGACGGCCTCACGCCCTGTACACTAACATGAGGCAAAGCTGGACCGACCCTCAAGTGCGGACGACCAGTTTCCTCCTGCGAAATGAAGCTGGGTCGACCCCATTACACGCGGACCCCATAGGAAGCGTCGGTCCAAGATGAGGTGGTGAAGAGATCCTAAACGGATCATTGTAACTGACAAGACAACTCACTACTATTGCCGCTGCCGCCAGCCTATTTGGTCAAGTCCAAGGCTGCAAGCTAGGTCTTATGGATACGAAAATGGTATTAGCATTTAAGGCTGTAATTGATTGATGTGTATGACAAGAAATGTCAATCACTTGGATGAGGCCACGTACATTGTTATCCCACGGCCTTCATTTGCCATGCCCAAGTATAAAAGCTTACACTTAGTGTCATTCAAAGGTAATGCAAGTTTAGACTCTCAGAGCTATAATTTTGCTACCATATCTTTTATTTTTTCTCCCCAAAGCCGACCCCCTTTTATTATATTGGAGACTCACGTATATAACAACTCTTCCAACTGACTTGATAGTCGGAGTACGCGCGGCAAACTCCACCTCCTCTGAAGAAAGCCATGTGTGACTAACGGTTTGTCCAAGTGTGCAGGAACCAAGCTTACGTGGACGTGAGAGGCCTTGGAATCTCTTGGCCACATCAATGGTACATTTTTTGGGGTCAACACTTAGTTATACCCGACACCCTAAACCAAATTGTGTACAATAATTCGAGAGTAGTGGAGATGAGTAATGGTAATATAAGAAGCCTTGAAGCTCTGTTAAATTCTGTATTACAAATTAAGAGCAACTCTGCATCTCTGGGGCCATCAGAAAAACTTTATTTTTTTAATGGTAGGATTTTATTTAAAAAAGTTTGATTTACAACTAATGATGCAATGAATCAAATTCCTCCTCAATTCTATATCCAATAGTACAGCTGTTATAAAGTCTTTATAAGCTGCCTTCGAGACGATAAATG
Source organism: Fraxinus platypoda (assembly GCA_903798405.1). Classification (NCBI taxonomy): domain Eukaryota; kingdom Viridiplantae; phylum Streptophyta; class Magnoliopsida; order Lamiales; family Oleaceae; genus Fraxinus; species Fraxinus platypoda. Next base: position 776 of record CAIGRT010151687.1, on the reverse strand, counting down.
TTGCATCTTCAAAATTCTCGTACTAAAAAGCACGCAGTTGTTTTTTGTGTAGATAATAAATGAATAGTAAGTTTGATTCTACAAAATATGTAGATAAAAAGTATGTTTGATCAATTTGAAAAAAATCATGCAATATCAAACCTATGTTTAATTTACCAATAGAATTTTTATTGTAAAATAAAAAGAATAAAAATTAAAACATTACTATAGAAATCCTTTCGGTTATTCGGTAATTAAATAACAATTTAAGAATGGGAATGAATTTCCGCTAAGTGATATTTAAAAATAAACAATTCAATAAATCTTATATACCGACGAAGATATCAACAATAAATAAAGTACTTAAAATATAGACTTAAAACAGTCATAAAGAAATTTTTTGTTGGGAATAAAAAGAAGTTGCAAATAAATGAAAAAACAAATGTTGGAATTTGGGTGTGACCCGAATTCCTTTGTTGAAGTATTTCAAGCAATTTAAGAATTCTAATTGAAGTGCATATCATGAAGAATTCTGTAACACCCCAAATTTCATTTAACTCAAGGCGCTACTTAAGTCGAAAAATCCTGTAAATAAGTATTCTCAAGGGACGCCAAAATACGTAAATATTTTTTTTTTCAACTATAGTAGATTAGAAATAAATGCGGAAACGTCGTTTGAATAATTTGCTCACATCCAAGTGTCAATCCCACATATAATGAGTAAAGCGCCAAAATTTGCAAAACTACTAAAACTTGAGATTGAATTGACAAAATGTAAACCAACTATTAAAATACTA
>CAIGRT010151674.1:0-11802 GCA_903798405.1 Fraxinus platypoda | reverse complement strand
AAGGAGATAAAACTCCTACACAATGCTCTCCTCAGAGAGGTTCAGTGCAACCCAATGCAGAAGAACATAAAACACAACAAACAAAAAACAACCAAATAATTCAACACGATATCGAACTAATAAAGATCTTGAATTTATGTCTTGTCAGTCCTCATTAAATTTTTATGTTAAACCTACGACAATAGACGAATATAATTGTCGAGTTATCTATGATTGTTGTTCCAATTGTAGACGTGGATTGTGAACGTTACGAAGAACTGATACGCAAGGAAAGGAAAGAAAACAAGAAGAATATGCTATACTTCTTCACAATAAATTTAGAGTCGACTACATAATCCAAGACTCCCATAAAAAAGAGTGAATCTTTTAACCAAGTATAATCTCAAATCCCATAAGCTATCTCAAAATATTTAACTTTAGCTCAAAAAACAAAATTGTAATATATAAAAACAGACCATAACCAGTTCTGGTGAAGACAGGCCTGTATAAAGTCACTCATTGCTTAATTGTTACAGTTTGCTATGTGCAAAATGGTTGTCAGTAGCATCTGTTGAAATTCTGGCAACAATTCCTCCGTATAGGGGGAATTGTTGTAATTGTTAAGGTGCATATAACAGTAAGAAAAATACAAAATAACTCATAAATTCTTATAGTCCTCGAGATACAGACCATTGTTTCGGTTCTGGAAATACAAAATGGGAAGGCAAAACTGAAAATCAAACTAAATCAAGACCAAGTCAAGGCCTTTTTCCATCACCAACAAGAAGCACAAAAGGAAAAAAATCTACAAAAACAACTCGTTGGGACATTTTCTGTGACTAACTAACAACAGCACATTTATATAACCCCTGCAAAAATATTAACGGCATGTTGGACATATCAAAGTGGAGACAGTGGATACGATTAAGAAAAAACAAGTTGAAATCTTATTTGTAATTCTGTGCAGTGATGCATACCAAACATGCACTGAAATGTCTTCAAAATTTTTCCTCCTTTTTGTTGCCAGCAGTCAGATCCATAAACCGCAGTTTTGCAGCTTACTACTTACAAATAGGGAATAGCAACAAAAGTGGTATCATGGAGAAAATTGTTCTCTGAACAAAAGCTTACTCAAATTTCTAACGAGCCGAGGGACTCGAGTATTAAGATCCATTTTTGGAAGACGTTACCTCAGACAAAGCACTTGAGTCACCAGTGCTGTTTTGGAATTTCTTTCCTGCAGCTGAAGGATTATGCTGAGAGTCGAGATTTCCACGCCCTTGGCCTGCCTCGGCTAGTTTTCTAAGAAGGTTCGTGATAGTGGGAACAAATTTGGTTGATAAGGAAAGAAGTCCAGGAAGCTGCAAGCAAAAAGGATATCAGAAGTCAAGCAAATAAGTTGATTCCAAAACCTTGTGATTACTAAGAGCATTATTGGCTAAGCTTAGGAGAAGTAAAAGTTACTTTTGTATAACTTTTCATTTCTAAACATATTTGTATATGCTAGAAAAACTTATTTTGAAAGTAACTCTTATTCTAGAGCATGTTTAAACCCTACTTTTTGGAAATAATGCATTTTGGAATACTATTTTGATGAAAAATGTGTGGTTAAAAATTAAAGAAAATTTTTGGGTTTGCGTGTAATATTATTTTATTGAAGAATGTGTGGTTGCAAATAAGAGAGAGAAAAATGTATTTTGATAATAACGGGGACCAAACAAGGGCCTAGTGTCAAAATGAGACTTATTTGCAGTTTTGATCTTTTAAAAAATTATTGTATTAAAACTAATAAATAAAACTTTTAAACTAGCCAAACATACTCGGTGATATTTCAATTTTCCAAGCTGTGGCCTGACTCCATGAAGAGTAAAAGTGACTTGGCTCTACCTGTTTCACGCCGGGGGGGGAGGGGAGGGGAGAGAGAGAGTTGATTCAAGTAGTTCACTTACAGCTCCATTGCGGAATTCACCCGGGATGTCTAGTTGTACCCAAAGAGCCTTTATAAGCAGAAAACCAACAAAAATAACACCCAAATATAATGGATTTCTGCAAAAAGAAAGAAACGATCACTCATTAGGACAATTCAAAATTAGCTGGTGAGAGAGATCTAAAGCTAGTGACTGTATCACCAGGAAGCCCCCCACCAACAAAAACAAAGAAAAAGGGGTACCTCAAAAGTGTCATAAACTCGTTAAAACCCAAGATTAACAATGCAAGAATCGCCCATGGAGGAGGTAACCAAGTGTTATTTTGCTTGCTAGCTTCCTGAAAGTCGGTCAATAATCATTGCCAATTAGCAAAACGTATAGCTATCCCTCTTTTAAGAAGAATAACACAAAGATGCTAGAAGCAAAACCAGCATAAATGCGCATACAAACAGATATAAGAATCAATAATATTACAGAATATTTTCAGAAAAGCTACAAGAGAAAGTTCGTGCCTGAGCTGCAATGGCTTGAGTAACAGTGTACTCAGTCTCAGCTTTAAATTGCCTCCACAAAGATTTGCACTGGATCGGTGTTATCAAAGTTTTGGATGGTGGAATCTGGGTCAGGACCAACCACAAACAAAAAATTTAGTTCATTGTGAATATCTACACATAAGATTAAGGCCAACAAACTAGCATATATTTAAAAAATATATAGTTTTAAGCACTTGAACAAACTAGCATATATTTAAACTTATATATAGTTTTAAGCACTAGATTGGGACAAATGTAGCTTTAAAGCCAAAGTATAACTATCTTTAAATCCAAAAGGAGCAAAAGGAATTTTAACACAATTGAACAGATAAAGAATAGCTTATTCACTCTCGACAATAAACATATATGTTTTAGTATAAAGGTTTCACAAAGATTTCTCATCGAGGTCAGCTGTTGTTGTGCTAAAGCTGAGATATAAGTTTACCAACTTCAAAGAAACAAATGCGGCAATCAAAATAATTACTTCAGCCCAACTGCTTGAGGCCAGAGGGTCCACTGAAGTGCCCTTATTGGTAGATTTGGGGTCCAAGAGAGCGAGGGACAACGTTCTTTCTATAGTATCAGCATCATCATCCAAACGGTATGCAGCCATAACAGAGAGCAGCTTCAAAGACTAGGAACCAACAAAAAAAGAAAAAGAAAAATAAAGAGATTGCGATCAATAAAACTGTAAAAGTTCTTAGAAAAGTAGGTCATACAGCAGAGCGAGCAGTTTTGGTGATTGCTCGAATATCTTCCTTCCCTGTCCAGACCCGTGGCATTGAGTCAGAATCTTGGCTAAATAATGTTGAAAACCTGAAAATAATGGTCCGATCAGTTCCTGTGAATAGAAGCAGAGGAACAAAACTTCAGCATTGCCTATGTAATCTGGGTCCAGATATGAATACACAGCACATGGCAAGCATCTGTCCTTCATAAAAAATAAATAAATATTAAAAAAAAAAAAAGAAAAAAAAAAGCACCTATCCTTCATACGAATCAAAACCCTTCCAGCCTCATCTTTTGCCTTGGCTTCAACCAATCCTCTTGCATGTTCCTTCATCCTCAAAAGCATTTTATCCTTTATTTCTGGGTCCATTTCAAAACCGGAAAGAGCACCAGAAAACCCAACTACGGCTGTTTCAATCTCACGTTGGAGAAGTTTTCTTATTGCAGGCCATGTATCTTTGTTAGCTCCTTCAAATAAAGCCTCAACAGGTCCAGATAATGCCTCATTCAATTTTGTCTACACATGAAATCTCATTAGTGGTAACACTATACACAAATAACAAAAAATTCACCCAACAAAATCATTCCATTTTCAAATATAACTTAACCAGTAAAATGTAGGGGGTACTTAACCACCGCTTCTTTTCTAATGCCAGTGCTAGTTATTATAGCCTAAAGTTCAATAAAATTGAGATTGTCCCTTAAAGTGAGCATCACACATACTAACGTTCTCTAATTCTTCAAGTAAATCACAATAACTCATTCCCATCCATGCGTCAAAGAAAAGAAACCTGTTGAATCTAATATATCTTTCCATACCTCAAACATTGTCGTAAGTTCAGAGAGCTTGGCACTACTGACTGCAGCAACATGTGCATCTATATCACGCTGGAGCTTTTCTCTTGCTCTAGAGCAGTCCCAGTTTGCTTGGTCAATCTCCGCATCTGCATAGCAATAAGTTATCAATCAAAATGTATGCTGATGAGGACCTAATCACAGTTGTTCTCAACTCCCAGTGAAAATGATCAGTTATTGAATCCAAATTTTGGCCCATGAAAATATATTTCTAAGATCAACATGATCTGTCGACCTAAAGGACTCCCGTTACTAAGAGACACAATTTCAGTAAAAAGTCGAAAGAGGGTGGGGTAGACCAGATTTAACATGGCCCGTCGTAGTTACTCTAGATCTTCCACTAGATCTAAATTGGAAAAAAAGGATTCATGTAACCGACCCCAAATTGGAAACAAGGCTTAGTTTTTGTTGTTGTTATAATATAGTTAATAGTTTACAGCTAAAAATAGGAAACAATAACCAATGCCTGCGGCAATTCCAAATTTTAAAATTTGTGGCTCATATGCCTTTTGAGAAACTCTTTTCAGGGTTCACCTTCCAAGTAAATCAGACTGCAATGGGATACCATGCCCAAAAACCCCATCAAGGTAAATGGTAGAGATGAAAGTTAAATATCAGTCACCCTACCTGCAGATCCTTCATCAAACTGTGACATATAATACTCAATGCAATCATGAGCAGCTGCAGTAAATCCTTTCCCACTATTCAAGGCATTATTGAATGCATCTTTAAATTTTTCCAAAGTTCCAGAACGTATGTGTCCCAACATGAACTGGTAAGCCGGTTGGACAAGCTAATAGATATAGAGAACAATAGACCGTGAGAAAAAAATATAAAACAAGGAAACCAATAATTTTATTATGGATTATTATTCCGAAATGAAAATCTCGTTTGTGAACTTTGACGAGCATATCATACACTCTATTAGATCTAACATCTACCCCTCCCAAACAAATGATAAGGATAGCATGAATTCCTATTTATGTGAACCCAGCAACATGATACCACTATCAACTTTCAAAGCTACTTTTTGGATGTCTTTCCTTTGACGCGTAAAAATCGAAGGAAGTGCTTCCAGAAAAAAATGAAAGAGAGAAACATGCACAAACACATGCCAACACACAGATAATAGAGAGAATGTAATAGAGCTGTCATGCCCATTTTGAACACCTAGTGAAATATACCATGCCATCGGAACAAAGACAAACATCTAAATAGATAAAATTCTGCCGATGCATGAAAGCTTAGTATCATGAGAATAATTGATCTAATCACCTATCTGAGTCCAATAGCCATGAAGGACAGCATTAAAAATCACCAAAACACGGGTTCTTCCTGAAAGGTGCAGCAGAATATTTATTGAAAACCTATTAATTTTGATATCATGCATAGTGTGGTTGTGTAATGTAGAAAGGTGTGGCTTTGGCTATTTGTTGGGTAGCTTGGACTGAAAGGAGCTGCTCCAGAATTTCTGAAGCAAAAGAACAGCTACTTGGAGATTTATGGAAGATAGCATATTTGTTCACTTCTCTGTGGCCTACTACATCAAAGGAGTTTTAAGGAATTTCCTTTATTAACTGTTTTTGGTTTGAAAAATGTTATTTATTTAGATATCATGGAACTTTTATTTTGTATATTTTTAGAGGATAAGACCTAACCCCCTAAGTTCGTCAAAAGATTAAATTCCCGCTGTACTAATTCAACTCTCAAACTATTCCCCTGGACATTAACATTAGTTGATATCATCCCCCTCAACTAGACGATGTACACAAGTAAACTGGAGCTAGTGACTAAATACTGCACATACAAATGGTCTAATTATGTCAGTTGCAGGCGTGGCTTCCTTCCTCTGCATATACTGTTATACCGTTCACGCACTACCAGTCGGCAAAATGCATTTATCAAATTCATCATTGCAGTGGAAACCTTTTGCAACTTTTACATATTCAACTTGAAATTAGGATATCATGTTTACCATCATCCACTCATTAATTTCACACCTTCTGTTGATATGGACTACTTCTGTCTTGTTTATAAAAGCATCTGAGAGATCTTTTATTATCAATCAACTTTATAATTGTCAAAGGGATGGGGAAAAGTTTATTTTTACAGGGAACTTTACTAAATTCAGAACTCAAATGCCTTTACTGTTTATATACATGCATTATGTATTTTGTGAATGTGTATGGTGAACACTTACAAGTTACAACCAATTACACAAGCTTAAAGAAGTATTACTTGCATCAGTTTCTCTTCCAACTGACTGTGCTTCGAAGATCTAACACATTCATCAAAATAGGTGGCCTCCGCATCATACCTATTAAATTAAGAAAAAAGAAATCAAACAAATGCAACTACCTTGTTAACTCTGAAAATAAATGAAGGCGTGGCAAAGAGTACTATATGAGGGAACATTCCGAACAATAAAGTTGTCAATTATCTTTCTCTTGTTTATTTGTGCACAAAACTGACCTATTTCCATTAATCAATTGGGTTGGGGGGGGGGGGGGGGGGGGGGGGGCATTTTCACCTGGGAAACTGCCATCAAACTAACATGAGAGATCTGCCAAAAAATGCGAACCTTTTCCTATGACAAGGATACAACTCTCATTCCATGCTTTGTGATTAAGATACAGAGAATGTTGCTTGATATTTTGTTGAAACATCTTCATGTCAGTCTTCTTCCAACCTATTTATGCTTTTCTTGTATTTTATCCTCAAAAACCAGTCCCAACTCCACAATCAGGTCCAACAACCGTAAATTCCAGTACAACCCATTATGGAGAATGTTCAAACTGTGTCTCAACTTCCAAAGGATGAGCGTACAAGCTGAACTAACTATAACAACTGGAATCCAAACAAGGAACAGAGGATTCGGAAAAGCAGCATCGCTCGCATCTCAATTACTCTAACCATAAATTGCAACTTCTAAAATGTAGCCACATACATCTTGCAAATCATTAATGTTTTATGATGACTGTTGCCAAGCTACTGGAAGAATATAAATGCAGACATTTATCAACTTACTCTGATAGACAAGCATGAAGAATTGAGCTGAGCTTCCTACCAAAGCCTGGCACCGGCTGCGACTGTACAGTCTCTTCTAGTTGACACCATTCCTATAATATGGATCAAATAATCATATCATGCATCAAATAAAACTTTTAAACATATCTAAGAAGATTTACCTCATTTTCAGTAAATGAAGAGAACTTTTCATTAGCAATCTCTTCACAACGTACAGTGGCAACCATCACCTACATACATATCAAAAGCTAAATACGTCGATGATACAACTACTGAATAGTTTATTAGTGATTTTACAAGTAAATGTTAAGATCGCAACCTTGTGCGCGGGCAGATCAAGGTCCTTGTTCTCCTTAATGATCTTCCAAATCTGTTGTGCACTAAATGAAAAGCCAGAAGCTGGAACTACAGCCCGTCTATCCCCAGCAAGCCCACCAGGTGCAATAGAATGAAAGAATCGCTGTCTTAGACTCTCCACCTTAATTAAAACCACAAACCAACACCAAAAAGTTAGATCCTGAATTCAATAATTGAAAGGGCATCCATCTCTCAGAAAACAAATCCAAAAGTAGACAAAGGGTAAAAAAATGAATTCAGAGCAGTCCAAAGTACATGCACTTAAAAACATGAGTATCATTTTAATAAATTCAAATAGAACCAGAACCTGCTCTTTAAATTGTTCTTCCTTCTCTTCGAAACTGGAAAGAGCCACAACTTCAACCTGCCATTCAATCATTTAAGAAGATGCTATGTGACATCAAGGTAAATATGTGATAGAGTTATTCACCAAGTTAGCAGCTTACATTAAAAAATTCACTTAAGGAAGTTTCTTTGTGAGCTTGAGGCTTGGGAACACCATCCCATATCTTCAGAAGAAGGGTCAGAGAGACAGTGAGAGACTGAAGGTTAGCAGTCAAACACATTACGATAAAATAATAATACAGTACGAAGTCAAAATAGGGTGTACCTTCTGAATGTCTTCCCTTAAAACAGGTTCCAGATTTTCCAATGGCGTCTATAAGAAAAAATGCTCTCGCAGATCAAAGGATCACTCCGTAGGACCAAATTAAGTTTTTAAACCACATTCAACAGAATCATAGAAAAGTTGAAGAGGGCGAACATACCCTTGTTTTATCACGTATGACAAACATCAAAGTGGTTTTACGTGGACTAAATAATCTCATCATGACCTGTTAATCATAAAGATAAATAGGTAAGACATTTATATTTCAAATTATTGTTCGTACAGAGCAGGTCATTGAGTTACCTGGAATACAGTTTTTAAGAGTGGCTTATTTGCAGCCTGCTCACGACCAATATCATGACACCACCTGAATTGTATAGGTTTTATTTAAAGAAACAATAAAGCCCAAGCATCTTCATTGCATTGTAATAGTTATAACCATAATTTTTGAACCAACAAAACAATCTTACATATTTATCAACACTATATCAGAAACGGCAAGGGCGAAAAGAGAACTCTGCTTTTCAAATGCAGTATCATCCTATAATGGAGCAAAAAGATCAGAATAGAAGAGAAAGGTCAACTAATTCCAAATTTGTCCGTTTCTCCACGTTTTTGGAAATAAAATAAAATAAAAATTATCAAATAAAGGAAAGATAACTTAAGAGCCAGTAAGCTGCCCTAGTATGCACGCAGTCAATACGAACTCCCAGATACTATTGGAACATAATAGAACTTCCATTTGATCCACCAGGCACCAACCATAACATCATTGCATACTACAATAATGATTACACGAGGCTACGGATTTGTTGATCCATATCATTTAATATGTTCCAGAAAATATACTTTATGCCTCTTGGGCTCTATTTAACCAGTATTAAAAAAAAAAACGACTTCGATGACAAAAAAGTGGTGCTTCAAACGGAAAGATTTTGATTGATGAATGGTAAACTTACTTAGCCCAAAGGAGAGTAAAGATACACTTTCAGAAACCATTTAATTATTTGGTATGAAAACTAAGTGCAGAATGTTTTGCAGGCTAAGTGAGATGAAGACACATAATTGCAAAAGATTATGAAATAACAAATGAATCATTAAATCCGCAAATCATCATGAAAATTCGAAGGGTGAAAAGCACAAGTGCTCCATCGAAACCTCTCCTCGTTCTCTTCCATCAGTGCCCTCTAAATCCATTACAAGAGTGCAAGGTTCAATTCCAACACACCGTGCCATCCAAATACCTTTTGTGGTTTGAGACCTGAGGAAATTTGTGTCAATTGGCTTCAATTTAATAACAAACAGAAAAGAAGTAACATCAGAGGTAAGAAGTACATGCCTCCCCTTAAAAGCATCCATCTCCTTAAAATTCGTACCAAACAGGTGGTTTAACAATGTACTCTTCCCTGTCAGAATCACAGAAGAAATTTAAAAGTAGGCCATCGACAAAGAAATGATTAGCACATCATTGACACGTTAAGGAACAGGAATCTTTGGGTTGATAAGATACCAAACTTAAATGCCCCAAAGAAGTGGATGCAGAAGAAAAAGGAGGACATAAGTAAAGGGTTTTAAGTTTAAAAATAAATGTTAATCGAGCCCCCCAAAGCCCAATAAATGCCAAATTGATGAAACAGCAAACAAGTATCTTTACAGCTAAAAATTCATACCACTGCTTTGAGGGCCCATGATGGAGACCACGGCATAAGAAAGTCCACACTCAGCGAGTTTAACTTCCTTCATGAAATTATCCATTCCATCAACATTGAAATTACCATGTCCATCTATTAGGTGAGTTGAACAACATCCGTCGCTTTTATCTGAATGGACAAGTACAGCAATTGCATTAGCATTACCATAAACATTGCTTGTATTGAACTAATAATTTCAGAAACAAATCGTGTGGATATGATACATCTTTGAGCATTAAAAGCCAATACATAACCCACTCAATAAATAAATAAATAAAATTTCCAATTATTTTCTGCAACAATAATCAAGACTTTCAAACTACGTGGAAATATTAGCAAAAATGGGTTGAAAGGATTAATGATTTTTTAATTCCAACGAAAAGAAAGGAATTAACCTTCGCTGAATCGAGCAATGACAAAAGATCAATTGAGCCAAATGCTTTATCCTGTCTACTTTCACTCCATCATTTCAAAATTCTTTCTTTTGTAAGTAATTAAAGAAATTCTTGATTCAAAAGATCCTTAGCGACCATGCATAAAGTCCAAACCGGTTAAAACAATGTGTAATATTCATCAACAAACCCGTACTTAACTATAGAAACAATATCAATCCAATACTAATCAATCAAAATTTCAACCAACCCGTAAATACAATATTATTCAAATTAATCCAAAAATTATAACACTGCAACGAGCGCAGACCACGATTTTTTTACCCTTATTTACACGAGAAACCAATAACTGAAAAGAAGTTTAAGCGCGAAAAAATGAAACGTACGCATGTCAGAATAATCTAAAAGATAAAATAATAACGTTATCGAAATTTAATAATTTCAATTCCCGGATAATGATTGGCAGAAAATGAAAAAACGATCATTAAACTCAGTATTCACAATACAAATTATCGAATAAGAATATAAAATAAACGTAACGCAAGACGGAAAAAAAGTAGAAAAATCGAACCCATTTGCGAGATAAGATCAATGGTTAATTGATGAAGAAGAAGATCACCATAATAAAGATCTCAGATTGTTAGTTTCATATATTTATACTTTCTGCTGTACGTCTTTTTCAACAAGTGGGACCTTTCTAATTTATAGTGAAAATTAATATTAAAAAAATTGTTGGAGGAAAAAAAATATTATTATACATTTATTTAAGGAAATTTGCATTTTTCATCCTCAGCCTTTGTGAAATGTAACAAATATATCATAATCATTTTTTAACATAATTCATCCACAACCTTTCAATTATATCGCTCATCATTCCCTCTAATAATGGATTTGTCACTCTTTTCAAAAAAAAAAAGAAAAAAAAAAAACAAAAAATAAAAAAAAANCATAATTCATCCACAACCTTTCAATTATATCGCTCATCATTCCCTCTAATAATGGATTTGTCACTCTTTTTTTAAAAAAAAAGGTAATGAAACAACAAAAAATAAGAAAAAATTGTAAATAGAGTCCCACAACTTTTCAGAAAGTGCAAGTAAATCTCATTTAAAACAATTAAATACATATTAAGTTATTAACACATTAAAGAAAAAAAGAATCTAGATATAATTATTTTTTTCAACGATACTCTTTTATATTAACATCATACCAATCAGCAGCAACTAAGAAGTAACAATGTCCCGGCCATGTCGGGGACACCTGTTGTGTACATGTATCATAAACTAACAAGATTATAAGAAAATGAATTTCAGATAGAGTAATTGTCTAGAAATTCTTTTGCAGAGAATTGTTAATTAAGTGTGTTTGATTGGTATAATTTTTCACTCGAAAAATTTTAAAATTTTGTGTTCGTTTAGCTTTGTTTTACATGAAAATTATCCATTAAAGTGATAATTTTTTCCACAATTGGTTATAAAATTTGTTTTCATTGCCAAAAAGTTAAAAAAAAACAAAAAAAAAATTTCCTAAAAAATTATTTTTTTCATCAAAATTTAGTGTTCGTTTGGCTTTGTTTTACATGAAAATTATCCATTAAAGTGATAATTTTTTCCACAATTGATTATAAAATTTGTTTCCATTGCCAAAAAGTAATAAAAAAATTGTTTCCTAAAAAATCATTTTTTCAATCAAAGTTTAGTCTTC
>CAIGRT010151592.1:0-18604 GCA_903798405.1 Fraxinus platypoda | reverse complement strand
GAAATGCCTTTTGCTCAACCATCAACCATTGACCTAAGCTATCCTATTGAGCAAACTCCTATCCATGATCAACTTTCAGATCCTTTGGACCAACCATCTACATCACTAAGTCCATCTAACCAACCTGAAACTTCTATAGAATCTTCTCAAAACAATTCCACAAGTCCTCACTTACCTCGAAGGTCCATTAGAGATAGAAGACCACCTTTATATCTGCAGGACTTTGCATGTCAACAAACCTTCTCACTTCCCAATTCACAGGAGTTGAACAAGGAGAAAGGTCATGGTAAATCAGGTAGTCCTTGTCCTTTATGTGCCACTTTATCATATCAAAGATGATCTAAATCGTATAAAGCTTTTGTCACATCGATATCAACACACGCAGAACCCAAAACATATCAACAAGCTGTTAAATGCGTAGAATGGCGTAAGGCCATGAAAGCTAAAATAGATGCACTTGAGATGAATGACACTTGGGTTGTGACTAATTTGCCTCCTGGAAAGGTTGCTATAGGCTGTAAATGGGTTTATAAGATTAAGTTCAATGCATATGGAAGTGTAGAACGTTACAAGGCTAGACTTGTAACCAAAGGGTACACACAACAAGAAGGGCTAGATTACCATGAAACATTCTCACCCGTGGCTAAACTAGTTACCATAAGAACCTTATTAGCTGTTGCTGCAATTAAAGGTTGATTTTTACAGTAGTTGGATATAAATAATACATTCCTACATGAAGATCTAGATGAGGAAGTATACATGTAACTACCGCCTGGATATTCCAAGGATGGTGAATCAAAAGTTGTAAACTTTGCAAGAGTTTATATGGATTAAAACAGGCTTCTAGGCAATGTCATTCTAAACTGTCCTCATTTATCATTCAGCAAGGTTTTCAACAATCCAAAGATGATTATAGTCTGTTTACAAGGTCCGCCAAATATTCTTTCACAGCCATATTGGTCTATGTTGTCGACATTATAATAGTTGGAAATAGTATGCAAGTTATTGAATCTCTCTAGTCATCCCTTGATGCCAAGTTCAAGATCAAAGACCTGGATGCATTGAAGTATTTTCTTGGGATAGAAGTGGCACGATCAGAAAATGGGATTCATATTTGTCGAAGGAAATATGCTCTTGATATTCCTATTGATTCTGGAACTATTGGAGCAGTACCAGCCAAGATACCATTGGATCAGCACCTCAAACTCTCCAAAAATCAAGGTGAATTACTTCATGGCCCTTTTATCTATAGGAGACTTATCGAGAGACTTCTTTACTTAACTATAACCCGACCTGATCTTGCCTACTCAGTGCAACTTCTAAGTCAGTATATGCAAGCTCCTAGAATCCCACACTTAAATGCAGTTCATAAGGTGTTGAAATATATTAAACGAGCTCCGGGACGGGGTTTGCTTTATTCCTCTGCATCTAATTTACAGCTCAAATCTTATTGTGACTCGGAATGGGAGGCATGTCCAGACACCAGAAGATCCATCACAGGTTATTGTGTTTTTCTTGGGTCCTCTCTAATTTGTTGAAAGTCCAAGAAGCAAAATACTATCTCTAGATTTTCTGCAGAAGCTGAGTATAGGGCTATGGCAAGTGTTTGTTGCGAGTTAAGCTGGCTTAGATAATTACTTCATGATTTAGGGATTGATCATCCCCAAGGTTGGTCGCTATTTCATTATCTTCACCAACCAATTATTGGTTGTTGTTAGTGTAAAATATTTTTGTCCTAATATATTTACCGATCAACGTTTGGTCGCGAAAGGGTATAATCAACTAAGTTTAAACAATTATGAGTGGCCAAAATATAATCCTTTCAGCGACCATGTTGGTCGCTAAATATATAACACTCAGCGACCACCCATATTGGTCGCGAAAGACATTCAACGCAGTAAATCAACCAATTTTTCCTTTTATTAGCCATAAAAAATAAACCCTGTCGCGACCAATATGTGGTCATTGGAGGTTACATGTTTAGCGACCAACTATAGTGGTCGCTGAAGAGATTTACCAACGGTGATTTTGCGACCTTTAATCGGCCACAAATATTTGGTCGCAAACGACATCCAGCGACCAAGAAATAACATTTAGCGACCAACAAGTCGCTGGATGCAATTTTTTTTGTAGTGTACTTCTATGACCTCGTTGTGATACTACTTTTGTTGAAAACATGGAGGTAAACCAATCATTTTTAAGAGAGGAGATGATGATTTGCAAAAGAACACTCAACTTTTATTCAATTGACTTAGCCAAAATGATTAAGATCCCTAGCCATTTATTGGCTTCACAAATTGTTTATCTAAACTAATATACGTACTAAATTTTAATTGCATACTTTTTGTTAGAATTTGGGTGTGACCCGAATTCCTTGTTGAAGTAATTGAAAAATTCTAGTTGAAGTGCACGTAAAAAAGAATTCAATTTAGAATGTTATTGGAGTCACGTGTCAAGTTGAAGTTCTATTTTGGATGCCCATTGTGAGTTGTAATTTGTTTTGGACTCGATTTTTTTGGTATCATACTTCATCAACAACTTTACTAGGAGAGTTTAGATATCTTCCACATGATCTCTATAAATATTAGACACTTCTATACAATTTTATATGTGAGAAAAAAAGATTACTATAACTTTAGGATCAATTGTATATTTCTCCATTATTATTATTGGTGCAATAAAATCTCTTAATTCATCTGTTATATTTTATTGTCTTCTTTTGCTTATGATTAAATACTTCATTATTGTGCCATATAATTTCAACGTCTCAATCCGGTTGTTGGGTTCATATCAAGTGGTATCGAGCGATACGTGATCCTTGAATTCTCAACAATTGGTATCAGATATTTTGAGCATAATTAAGATAACACTTTTTTTCCAAATGACTCCTGCAATTCCCAAGTACATGAATCCATCAAAACACGTATCTAATTAATGCACTTGTACATGTATCTATTAAATAAAATATATGTATCGCAAAATAATTTCAAAAGATAAAATTAACTTATCTAAATAAATAAAATTTATATATTCAACAAATGGTTGGTGGAGGATTAATGCATACCTAGTTATCACAGCCTCTAATTTTTGTATCGATATGTATAAGGTAGAAAGATTATGTGTTGATTTAATGTTGATGGAAGTAGTGAGAGTGCCCGTTCTTGTCGATTCTAATCCTTTGTTCATAGATAAAATTAACTTGAAACACACGATTTATCAAGACAACGCCATTTATTTCTGTCGTATTCAAGAACATAGCATGTTAGTACTTAGTACATTGTTTACATAGGTTCAAAGCCACGTAGCTTTGTACAATGGTAAACATACAGAGTGTTACTAACCGGGAGGGTGATAGAAGTACAGTAGAAAAAGGGGGTTTGCTACATGTACTTCAAGATTTAGACCCTGGTGTACATAATGGCAAAGTAGCATTCCATCATTGGCCAAACACCCTCATGTACATGTAGAATAATTCTGTAAAAAGTAGTAAATAAGAAGGAGAACATTAAAAACACCTCTCTACCTTACAAAAGTGGGCTTATCATGACTGAACCTAGGACAAACGGACATTGGCCTTCATATAAAACTGTTTTGGGAATTCTCTTTCTCTTCTGGAATACACTGTACAATTACTACCGATTAGATTTCAATTGTTCCATAGGGTTCTGGTGTAATAGATACATCATGAGTAGGGCTGCAATAGGGTGTTCATATTTTGTTGTTTTGAGTAGTGTGTTGTTTTTCGTCTGTCAACTGGTTCGTATTGGTGTAATTTCTCCTAGTGAATGTGGAGTTCCGTTATGGAGCTCAAAAGTGATGTATAACTTAAGATCGAACTAGGGTGAATTTGACTTGTTTCTTTCGATCTGCATATTTTCTTTTCTTCCAGTGAGTTCGCGGATATTGTCAAAACCCTACAATAATCATGATGTTTAATATCTGGCTATTTATGCTTAGCTAATTTTATTATTATTTTTTTCATGTAATAAACAAATTTAACAATCTTCCTCTAATGCTCCAGTTTCCATCAATCGTAAGGAAAAAAAAAAGAAAGATAAATAAGGCCAACGAGATCGCAACATAGTAATATGAAATTCTCCATATTTGATGGATTAAAGAAAGAAAAGAGAATAAAAAAGCTTCAACAATCAAAGAAAGAGGTGCCTTTTCCAAATAATTGATCTTCTGTTCTTGTTTTTCCATATGGAATGCAACAAAATATCCATTAAATTTGTTACATTAGAGACGCAGCCGGAAAGGGGAAAAAAAAAAAAACAACAAATTATGGTAGGTATAAAATATGATAGGATCGCACGTCCAACAAACAAAAGTTACTACTACTTCTTCTTCTTGCCAAAACCTCTTTATATATTCAAGTCTTCTTAATTTTCATTTCCTAAAACCGAATCAAAATGGAGAAAATATCAGTCAGACATGCTCTCTTTCATCCCAGTCTGGTCTGCCAAGTGTGAACTCTAAGCTTGGGTTTTTATAATCCGTATTAGACCCTTGATAGCTCTTCGGTATTGAAGAATCATATTCCTGCAATGGTTTTGAGGTTGTCACTCATATTCTTACCAAGGGAAATATAACATATCGGAGTGCTTGCATAGTAAATGATTTTTAGGGTGTGTTTGATGGATATTGTTGAGGAAATAGAATGTATTTTAAATAGTGAAACGATGGAAATATGTGATTAAAAAGTAAGGAAAAGTTATTGATTTGATGAAAAATATTATTTTATTGAAGAATGTGTGGTTGAAAATGAGTTTTGAAAGAATATATTTTAAAAGAATGTGTGTAAAACAGGGACTTACTTAAATTTGTCCGCTTATATTGACAATGATAATAAAGTTGAAAAAGGAAGGAAAGACCTCATATGAAACAAAGGAAAGAAGGGGAAAGAATATTAGATTTTTCCTCCTTCACTGCCCCCAAGTTTGAAATTTTCGTTATGTTTCTTTCCTCCATTATCCTTGATCATGTGGACCTAGTGTCAACATATTTTCTATTGAACAATGTATTATATAATAGTTTTTGAAATAATCATATAAGAAATATATATATATATACCTCTATCTGGCGACTGGAATTTTGTTGCGACGGAAAAAATGACGATTTGAGACCATTCATGTCCCCAGCATTTGCTTGTAACCAACCCTCTCTATTGCTGAAAAACAACAATTACAGAAATTTGTTAGTTTATTTAGAGTTACTTTACAAGTTTACTTTGCGACATCCCAATGTCACTGCAGTACGTGCTGTGGAGGTGCTACAAACAACATATACTGCTCAGGCTAGTTTATTTTCAAAAGAAACTTGCTTTTATTAATTTGCACGGCATAAGCATTTGATATATAAGTTATATGTACCTAAAAAATGGAATTTGAAATATTCCAATGGCTAATAAATCTATGTTTAAGGTCCATTGGGGTTATATGGATTTGAAAATAATTGGTTCCAACGAAGTGTATTTCAACAGAAAGACTGCTGGCTGTAATATATGAAATTGTGAATTAATTTATAGGGTAGAGAAAAATAATGTCAGCAGCACAGTTTTTTCCAAACACATTCTGTCATTATTTCATTAAATCAAATCACCACGAACATATGATGATATAAAACGAGTAACACAGTCTGTCCAGTAAAAACTCAGCGGGAAAAACTGCGAAAGAAGCAATATTGTGAGCCACCTTATTCTTATCTCTAAAAATATGTGACACTTGCCACACTCACACCATCACAAACAGTTCTAAAACATCTGAAAATAAAATTGCATTAGGAGAAATACTATCTGACCATTTAAGCCCTTGAATCACCAGTAATGAATCACATTCAGCAGTAATTAGGGCAATAAAATGAAGAACTTATCACTTGTAGAATTTTACAATAATTAGTGGAAAAGATTATTTTTGGCCATTGAACAGACTTAGAGAGTGTTTGGTAGGGATTGAAATTATATTTTTAGTAGATTGTGACAGAAGTTTTTGAAATGTGTGGTTAAAAAGTTGTGGAACCCTTAAAAGATATGGTTAATATTGATTGTTTGACTTTGATTTAGATTAAAATCAGATTTTAATCCAAAACAAACACACTCTTACACTAAAAAGGAAAAAGACCATGCACCCGCCTAGGTTTTCACATGTACAACAACTTTAATATTTCAATAAATAGTTCTTGATACCTTACACATTGTTAATTTTAAAATACATTGTTTTTGTCTCAGCTAAGAAAACTAAGTATTGTGACTCAAAACAACAATGGAATTTACAAAGATTAAATATGTTCATTTACCTATATATAAGCAAACAATTCACAAAGAGAAACAAGAACAAGTTAAATGTAAAAGCAATGTAGATGAAACTTGCACAATGTCATGCTAATTATATTCATAAATGCAAGTTGAATGGATTACAAGCCAAACTATAGATGGTTAAAACTGTAAAGTGTGTTAAATTCTTTCTTTTCCAGCTAATTCTCTAAAAGCACGATAGATGAAACATGAACATAGAAGGAAACAAAATTCTTCATATTCGGTATTTAATTACACTTCGATGGTTTACATTGTGAGAGTTTGATGGAACTGTGTGAGCTCCTTTAGAGTAGTAGAGATAGAGGTGGTCTTGACGAAAAGTCGATTGCTCAACTCACAACAAGACCTCTATAAAATGAAATCGAGGCCTCACAATAAGTATCACGACGAGCAATCCGAATCGGTTCAGTCAAATCTCGACCTGGGACAAGTTAGTATTATCATTTATAGGCGGACGACCAAGTCAACTTGAGTCTATGAAACTGAACTGTAGAGACTTCTTTATTTTAGCAACATTTCATCCAAACACGAAGCTGAATTCACGGGAAAGTATGTTTAAACTGCAGGATAGTTGTTTGAATACGAGAGGGTGAAATACTGGTCAAGTGCTTATCTAAAACTGTTTTAGAAAAGAAGAACTTGTGGACAAACATTGACTATACTGTCTCAAATTTGTGCATTCTATGATGTACTGTCAACATATGAATCATATAACTATAGATCCTCGGAAAAATCTAGCGGTCTTCTTTCTGTGCAGTTTGAATTACAAGCAGACTAGAATTTGTGAAACTTAAATGTCTGAAAATGGAAACAATACCTTTAAATATGAACGAGAAAAAGAAAAAGTAAAGGTAGAACAGCCCATAGAAGAAGGAAACAGTGTTGATGTTAGGGCCTTCTATTTTTCTCCATTTTACACAGTATAAGCCCACTGTTTTGTAGCAAAAGATGAGTGATTTAGACAAAGGCAAATGCCACTTCACTGTCAAAGTTATCTTAATGCACGGAAGCTGGTTCCAAAACAGTGTCCTATATTAATATAGACATACAAGAATACACACAGAAACCGCATATATATAATAGTACTATTACAGTATTACTTTAAGAAAAGGAGAGCACTTAAGTCAAGGCACTGGTCCTTTTTCTTGGTCCTATACGCAAATATATCTCCTCGTGAATAGAATAAGAACGAGGTTAGAGAATTATGTACTTTAGGAACAGGATTAAGAAATAATTCCAAGGAGAAAAGGAAAAGTGTAGCATTAGGTTGCTTTTCTATGCTTTTTTCTTTTCTTAATTTAGCCTTTGATTGTGTTTGAGATAACCTTTTTTAAGTACCACATCAATGCTACGTAAGCCAATGTCAGGTGAAAATCTTCCAAAATCAAAGACTAATATAAAGAAAAGACGAAATGAAACAAAACAAAAGCAAAAGCTGCCACAAGAACCTTTTTATTCTTCAAAAATGGTGGACGTGAGTTTGCATTTTCTATGTTTCAGGTACCATGCAAAAGGAAAAGGAAAGGAATTCAATATTCCACCATTATTTTAAAGCAGTACGTGGACATTTAACAGATACTTCCATACAAATATGCATATAATATAAGTAAATATATATAAACACATATGAGAGAAGAGAGAGAGAGATGCAGACCTTGAGGAGTTGCTCCATAATGTGCTCGCATTGGAAGGGTAATCAGATTCTTGTTGCAAAGATCCATCGGATGAGCCTCCTTGATCAATGAGTCGGCGCAATCTGGCCCGGTCACTGGCACCAGCACTGCCTATTGTGGAGAGATCATCTTCACCGGAGCCATCCGAATGGCCTTCAAGAAAGAACCCAAAAATTTCAAGAAAAATCCAATGCATGCATTGCTTAGAAAATTAAAAGGATTTTAATGCGTACATTTCTAACAAGGAAATGAGCTGTAAGACTTTTAAGAAAGTTAATCAAATCTGCTAAGCAACACGAATTACCTGAAGAAGCTGCAGGCTTGTCAGTGGTTTTAACAGTTCGATACATCTGCATTGGAAAGTTTACATATAATTAAAGAAAATTAAAAATCCATTAAAGAAAAGTGAAAACACTCTCAGATCTCTCTCTCTCAAGTGAATGTAGTATTTGTTAAGATTAAAACTACTGGGCTTCTGAGTCATGTGTTGGTTTGATCATTAATCACGAGGTTGATGTTTGATAAGGCAGTGATGAGCTGTATTATTGAAAAATGATGACTTGCTTTTGTCTGTTATCATTCTACAATTTCTGCACTGCAATTTTTTCTTTCTATTTCCTCTTTCACTACTGCTCTGACTATCAGCCCCCTCTCAAGATTTCTCCAATTCATACATTCACTCACTGCACTCATCGGCTAATGTGCCGGAGAAATAGACGGGGACCTCTACAGACACCATTAACCCAGAGAGAGAAAGAGAGAGTAGAATATTACTGTAGATAGAAAAAATGTGAGTTTTCATTTTTCTGTACCTGTAAATGGCTTTTGACATGAGCTAGAGTGAGATCTTTGACATCCATAAGCTCAAGAACTGACTTGGGAGTAGCTCCTGAAAATCACAAATCAATGAACATAAAAAAGGATTAGAAAAGAATACAGAAAACTAGTAATAAAAGAAACAAAGGAAAAATCGAGAATAAATCAACAAAAATTAGGGAGAGAAAATATTTTACTTTCATGGCCACCAAGAAGCTCAACTGCGTGAACAAAACGCGCATGAAGGGTGCTAGTCCATCGCATTCTGGGTGCCCTCATGCTTCGTTTTGTCGGGAGTTTGGGAAGAAATCTTGATCTCATCATTCCATGAGAAGCCTCAGAAGGCCCTACTCCATACTGTTGATTATGATGACGATGAAATTGGTAAGAGGAAGACATCCCATTAAACCTTGGGCCACCACCGGTGGGTATTCGGTAAGCCGAAGAGGAAGTGTTAGGCACCGAGTTCAAAATCGACATATGATCCAAACCACCACCAAAATAAGGTGAAGCTGAGTGCGAAACAGAAGGAGAACATAAAGACGTACAAGAAGAAGACGATGCTATAGAGGATGACCAAGAGGGACAAGTCAATTGATAGAAGCACATCTTTGGATCCTTCTCTCTGCTGACATGGTCCAGAGGCAAGAACGGGAATGGACGGTTGGGATAAACCGGAATACCCTTTATAGGCCTCAAACCATCGGATACATCCAGCACTGAAACCCCATGGTTTATGTGATTTATCTGGCTATTAGATTGGTAGATATGGTGATAAGGGTTTTGTGGTTGTTCTTCTTGACCTCCACCGTAGAAATTTCGTCGAAACTGGCTTTCTCCGTTGACAGTAGTTGCAGGGTGAGCTAAGGACAGCTCAATGAAGGTATTACAACTCTTGGATGCGTTTTCTTCGCATCTTGTAGAAAGAT
The DNA here is from genome assembly GCA_903798405.1 of Fraxinus platypoda. Lineage (NCBI taxonomy): Eukaryota > Viridiplantae > Streptophyta > Magnoliopsida > Lamiales > Oleaceae > Fraxinus > Fraxinus platypoda. The sequence continues at coordinate 8,873 of CAIGRT010151592.1, read as the reverse complement.
CGAATTTTGCCGCAGCTTCACTAACGCCATTGCAGATTGCCGATGAGGAACTGTTGGGAGGACTAATGTGTAGAGAAAGATCAGGGACTTGATTTGAAGAGGGTTCTACAAAAATCCCTTCCAAGGGCATTTTCCTTGCTAGATTTTCTTGAAATCAAATACTTTTCTCTTTCTAGATAATTTAAAATCCAAAGTGACATGGAAAAAGGGAAATAGGAGATAGAAAAAGAAACTCCAAATTTGTTGTGGAAGATTTGTAATACAGATTAGAATTTGTCTTGAGATTGTAAAGTGTGGAACAACTTGGTGGGCTATAAAGGCTAAATTTGAGAAATCTAGGAGATATTGAGTAAAGGCAGAGTGCAATCTCTTTTATCTTCTCACCAAATCCAATCTGATATCAAGAAAAAGTAGTAAGAGAGAATAAACAGGGAGATAAAAAGGAAGTAAAGACAATTAAACCCAAATTTTTTCTTGATTCTGGGAAAATAGTTTGAGGGATTAAAGTCCCTCAAAGATTGTAAAGCTATGAAAAGACTACTACTCCATGTATGCTTCAAAAGCTAAAGAAGAAAACTCAAATAGAGATGAAGTAAAGAAAAGTGGACATATTCTAGAGAGAGATGAAATAATGGAACAAGAGAATTCCAGAAAGGCATGGAAAGAAGAAGGGGGAATTGGGTTTGCTGTTCTTCCTCGAGAGTATGTCTAAGAAAATGACACTAAAACAAGGTCTCTTCCTCTCGAGTCAAAGCACGCACAAAGCAGCAAATAAAAAAAAAAAAAAAAACATAAATCATTAATCAACACAAAAAACAAAAGATGAAAAGGCATAAACAACATAAAAAAGATGTATTGCCACTTTTTGATTTCCTTCCCCGTAGACGACGGGTTAAAAAAATCTTGAAGAGAAGACCCTCTTCAATGATTCCTTTTTCCCCCACCCTCTCCGCTTCAGAAGAGGAGAGAGAAATTCTCATACCCATACACACACGTACAAACATATTATTTTTATGATTTCAGTGAAAAAGGACATTAAAGAAATTCCCTTTTCATGCTAAGAAATGACAGGCCGCAGAATACAGTAATAATCTAATCACTTAAACTAAATTATATATAAATCTTGTCCTATACGGGTTTTGTTTCCAGATTTTTTCAAAGGTATTTTATGTAGTGTATTATAGATATAATCAAAGAAGCTAACAGAGTACAAAAGACTCATTGACTTGATCTGTTTATACATCCAAAAAAGGGTATCTGTTTGCTACTGTGTATTTGGTTTATCATGTGCGTAAACCAAAATAAACCCACATTACCTTCTAATTCCTTTTCATACTCCCAAATGTTCCCTCTTCTAATCTTTCAATACCTTTGTCTGGCATCTTGGGTTTTATTATGTCTTCCTCCACATGAAACCCTTCATAGACACAACCCCCACGCCACCCACCCAACTCCCAAAAAGATGCTATGTTTTTTTTTTTTTTTTTTCCTCAAAACCTAGGCTGAATCAACGGGTAAAAATGTATATTTATTATTGGGAAGTAACTTCTCTAGCACTTTTAATACTATTTCACCAGAGAGATTAAACTAGGTGCAAACATCTTTGTATCATTGAATTTTGAACCTTGCTACACTTACAGAATATGATGCGCAAGACTCATACCGGTGGGCTACTTGGCAAAATTCGGTTGAAAAACGAAATAAAGAAAAACTGAACCACACGGATGCTGAAACAAAACCAGTACACTTAGCATTTTTCTTGAATTTTTAATGGAGGAATTCACTGTGTGACACCTCATTCGATGTTACACTAAACGACACAAGTCCACAGACGTTGTTTAGCTGGTTCATTAATGCTAAAATTATATGGGTTTGGTTTATGTTATTTGCTGCTCCACTTTATGAAAACAATTTCAGTAAAAAAAATAATTTAATTTCTTATATCAAAGAAAATTATGCACACTGCACTAATTAGCATTGTTTTGAACGAGATATGATGTTTGACAAACAACTTCGTCCTTCTATTTTTCTTTGGGAAATCGAAGCTGGAAAAAAAAAGAACTTTTCATTCCCAATTACATCGCAAGAGATTTTGTGACAAAAAAAATATGTTATTGTAATGCAATCCAAATGCTAGTTGGTATTGGAGTTTTGGTTGAAATAGTCTTGAAAAGATCAAATTATGGACCAGGGAGAAAAATAGTAACAATTTCGCTAACAAGCCGCTAGCTGTGGCTCTTGAGCGGTGTCGTAAAAAATTCAGCACAAACTTGGCGTCCGCTAAGAGATCGAGCGGCGCTCGGGTGACATGCACGTCCGGCCCAAGCCCGTTTCGTGTTTTAACGCTTTTTCTGGACTCCTATTCATCTTCAATTCGAATTTTAGAGTTTTTATATATATATTCTTCACGACATGTAATGAGGTCATAACATTCATACAACATTTTGAGAGTTATAGATCTTAATTGAAAGTATTGAAATCTTGATTTGTAAACACATTAATCATTAATTATAGTGAAATTCTCCTCATCTGACCGTAGTTTTTCTCATATTGGGTTTTCACGTAAAATCTTGGTGATTTTGCTTGGATTGTAATATTTGGTCTACATACAGGAACTGATAACATTCAAGATTATGCAGGATTATACNCTTTTATTTATTAATGTATTTTTTTTGCTCTCTTTTTAGTCCTATATCTCTTATCCCTAGGAGGTCTTCCTCTTCTTGTTTGTTTTATTTATTTCATCTTACTATTATCTTACGATCAATTTACAACATAATGTGTAGTTGATAAGAAGTGAGAGAAAAATGAATTCTAATTTAATGGGGAATAATGGAGGTCAAACATTGGCGCTATATTGCATATATTGTTTTTTATACAAATAAATTTGGTGGAGTTAGTGAGATGAAAATCCCCTCAAATTGTCACGTTTCAAATGAATTTCATATATTTTTATCATAAAAATATTCATTGACAAAATAAGTAGGGGTAGATATCATTAATCATGAAATCATTCCCTGATTTAAATTAATGTATCATTTCTTTTTAGAGAGCTCCATGGTGGGTTACACAGAGCTTGAGATTTTACGTATAGACTTGTTACAAAGTGTTAGAAATATGTAATGGTAAAGAGCTTACACATTTATTGACCTTGAATACAGAATATTGAGCTTAAGGTAATTAGTTCTCATTCTCTTAAAACAATATAATTACATTCCTTAATCTTTTCTGTGCATTCTACTTTTGTAATCATATTTTTGAGACAATCAAATGGAGGTGCTATAAGATGTTTCAAAAGCACTAAATTCAACACAAAAAGACCATTGTAGGAATTGCTCAATGTTTTCAATGCTATCATATTGTTTCTTTTGTCACAACCAACATAGTGTTCATTATTGAAGTTATCTTGACATGGCATTCATGCACCTCCAATCTTGGTTTATGTAACGGTATGTTGATGAATTAGTGACTTCTTGAGATCCCCAAACAACTCATTCACTAGTTGAGGGTTTGGATCCTTGTTGGGCTTAACAACACATCACGTCATTGTGTCATGATTGCCAACTATTGTTCGATTTGTGTGATGAAACTTGTGAAAAACGGGATTTCAGTAATGACTATCAATCTTTTCAGAGATTTCCGATGGCAACATTTACGCATATTCTTTTAAAACTCATTTTCAACCACACATTCTTCAATAAAATAATATTTTTATTACATCAATAACTTTTCTTTACTTTTTAACCACATATTTCCTATCATATCACTATTTAAAATATATTTTTTTCTCAATAATATCCATCAAACACACTTTTGTAATAAGTTCTCCGATGTTTATCTCCAACTGATTCCATTGCCCCCATAATTTTTGGTGTATTATTTTTTATTCCCATTTTTCAATTGAATTAAAAGAATTGACAAGTAAACTACAAATTAAACCATGCAAATAAATCAAAAACAATATTAAATATAGTATATACTGTAGATAAATTCTAATACAATATATTAAAACATTATTTTTATTCTTTACTTCTCAATATGGAAGGATATATAGAGAGAGCCCTTTTTAATTTTACTAAGCATGAAACTTATATTTTCATTGAATTGTGCCGTCGACACTGACTTGAGATCATCTATGTCCTCTCTTACGTTATTACGCCTTTCTCATAATTCTCATCTTTATCTTTCGATAACTCTTTGACTTTCTTTCATAAATTAGCTACTTTTTTTTTTCCATGTGCCCATATGACATGTCGTGAAAGGAAGTACCTAACTCATAACACGACTCTTACTTGGGCTATGGTTGCTTCATTCTAGAAATTTGGATCAAAACCTAGATCGAATGCCGAGTTGAGACCATACTTACCCTCAAATGCAACGCCCTACAGAAGTACAATAATGTAATCAACTAACTATATACCAGTATTCACTCAATTATACAAATATAAGCATAGCATGAACATGGAATGGAAAATATTTGTAGAAAAATCTTAATGATTCTATACTTGTTAATTCTTATCCAAGAAAAATCTTACTCCCTCTATTCAAAGCTAGACTTGTTTTTATTTTTACAAAAATGTAATTAGAGCTTGTTTGAGCCCCAATTTTTTTTTTTTTTTTTTTGCCCCAAATGCATTTTAGAATAGTATTTCGATGGAAAATATGTAGTTAAAAAATAAGAAAAATGCGTGTAATATTATTTTATTGAAAAATGTGGGGAGTTAAAAATAAGAGAAATAAAAATGTATTTTGAAAGTAATGGGGGTCAAACTAATATAGTTGGAAATATAATTTTTCTTACTTTTTCCTTAATATCCCTACATTAAATAATTGTTTAAATTGGAGTAGTTTAAATTTATTGATAACAATAAAAAGTGGAGAAATCAATTATACTATCGACAAGAAAAGTGGTCTATAATTTTGAACATATGAAAAAGGTAAACAAGTTTATCGTTATGGGACAGATGGAGTATAAGTCGGAAAACTGCACCATGATAGTCCAAATCCTTCCTTTGTGGACCGGCAATAACTTTTTGACAATGAATGATTAACAACTAATGTATAAAGTAGACATTGGAATTCAAAAGGTACCAATCGAGGATTGATCACGGCAAATGAAAACCGAATAAACTGTATGCTCAGGCGGTTCACCATCCTTTGGAGTCATACGGTTCCGTGACCATGTGTAAAATATTTAGTGTAGAGTAAATAACATAAGTGATAGTTACTTGTTAAATAAACTAAAAATATATATGGGATTAGTAAAGTATCAGTCTGGCAGTGTTAAGTGTTATTTGATTAAATTGTCGGTCAATGTAATTATATTAAAAACACAAGTGTGATGGCTAACTATTGCGATTTTTGTTATTCAATCACCTTTATAAGATGTCCATAATTGCTAACTATTGTTTGATTTGTGTCATGCCGTGTCAATCATAAGAGACAACATATGCTGTCTTTTTTTATTGTTTCCATTCATTGATATTTTCTAGCAATATTTCACCAGCACCTGTTATTAAAATTTGTTGTTCCATTTTTAAAGATCAACCTTGTTAAGAGTAGTTCAAGTCCTAATAAATTGGTCTATATTTTCTTCTTTATTCAATGTGAGATTTCATCATTTAACATGCCTCTGCAAAATGTTGGCACCTTTGAACAAACCAATCTTGAAATTCGCGTGCTCATTTTTTTGAGTCGTAATCGGATCGAATTGTTATTTTGAAATTAATGGGCTCTGATAACTAGAGAGAGCAAGAAGTTGGGACTTGGAATATTCAAGTTAGCTTAGATGGTTCTTAACCTGGATTTCTAATTTATTATTCTCAATTGCCAGCTTATTAATTTTCCTAGATGATTTCTTAAGTTCACCTGGAAGATCCTTAATCTTAGACTCTAGGGATTGATTCATAGTATCTAGTTTATTAAGGCACAAGGTAGACTCCCGAAGGTCGGCTACAAGTTTCTCTCTAATTAGCTCAAGTTCATTGATCTTCTTTTGCATGGCTTTATTCACCTTTTTAATTTTAAAACTCTCTTCAAATAATTTTTGATAAGTCTCGCGAATCTCTTCCTTATCTTCAAAATGTTTCTCAAATTGCTCACCACTATCTACTTTCTCAATCTTCTCACTGTCCTTATCTGATTCACTTTTAATCATAGCAGTGAAGGCCATAAGCTTCACATTCTCCTCATTAGTGGACATCTCACTTTGATTATCCGGGCTAGACTCGTCATCACTAAGAGTTGCATTCATAGCTTTTCCCTAGTTTCTCTTACCACTAGAGCACTCACTTCTATAATGGCTAAAACCTTGACAATTATGACATCTCACAGATTTAGATTTCATTCTAGACTCACTGAAATCACATCTGTGTGCCTCTTTAGTCTTCTTCTTATTTCTAAACACTTTTTTGAAAATTCTTAACAAAGTATGCTATTTCATCATCATTAAGTGATTCTGAATCCGAAGAATCATAATCTTCTTCCCTAATAGTGTTCAAGGCTATAAACATGTTCTTTTTAGGTTGAGATATGGCGACTTCATAAGTATGGAAAGATCCAACCAGTTCTTCAATCTTAACAGCATCTAGATCCTTGCTCTCCTCGATAGCCGTAACTTTAGGCCTAAATCTCTTAAGTAAGGATCTTGGGATTTTTCTGACAATCTTTGGTTCAGAAATTCTCTCACCTAGGTTAAAACTAGAATTAACTATGTCATTCAAACTCGCATAGAAGTCATCGAAGGTCTCATCATCATTCATCCTAATCTTTTCAAACCTAGTAATCAACATTTGTAATTTTGAATTCTTAATAGCCCGAGTTCCCTCATGTGTGGTCTATAAAATATCACAAACCTCTTTTGCAACCTCACACATAGACACGCGCCTAAATTCTTCTAGTAACACAGCCATAAATAGAGTATGAAGTCCTTTACTATTCCAATTACATTCATCTAAATCATTTTTAGACCAAGTTGAAATATCTGTACGGGTAACTACATCTACAACTATGGTAGATGGAGTGGTCCAACCATTTACTACGCTCAACCAAATACGCACTTCTATAGATTTTAGGAAGACTCTCATCCTAACTTCCCAATAGGCATAGTTACTGCCATCAAAATATGGCAGGACCGATAATAAACTACTCATCTAGAAAACTAGGGTTATGAATCGAATTAGGGCTCTGATACCACTTGAGAGTTACTAGTTCGACCCTAAAATCACCTAATAGGTGAATAACGCAGAATTAAAATTATCAATTAAAAGCAACAAGTCACTTTTTAATTGTTCTGGATGTTTAGTCAATCGAGTCAATTTTATCCTATGTTGAATTACCACAATAATAATGATCAACCATCCATCAAAAATGTATTGGGCATTAGATATTTATAATAAGAATAGCGATAGGCGAGCGTGAGGTGTGTCGCTCGAGCGATAGGAGGATGATAATTATTCTGCTTTTCTCGCTCCAGCATCAGCTAGGCGACATGCTAGCATAAATCCGACGACTCTTTCTCCTTGTTCCATACTTGAACGCAAAGACTCCTAGTTCTTCTAAAGAACCTCCCAAAAGGCTCCTTGACTTTTGTAACTCTTTTGTAACAATCCTATTCTTTTATAATAATAATCCTTTTACCTGAAGAATTTCCAATACAACTAAAAGACCTAACACTATTGATGACACTAATATAAAATATATGGAAAGGGTGCCTTATTCAAATGTTGTTGGTTCAGTTATGTACACTATGGTATGCACTAGGTCTAATGTTGCACATGCTACAAGTAACTTGAGTAGATTTATGGTCAATTCTGGCTGAACATTAAAATGGTTACTTAGATATTTAAAAGGATCTTCAGAAATCCCAACTACAAGCTATTGTTGCCCCGTCTGCCACTGAAGTTAAGTATGTGGCTGCCACTAAAGCCATAAAAGAATTATTATGACTCAAAGGCTTGTTACATGAAATAAATGAACTTACTCATCCTATAGTTGTTTATTCTGACAATCAAAGTGTCATTCATCTCTATAAGAATCCTGTTTTTCATGAAAGGACTAAATATGTTGATATCAAATTACATTTTATTAGAGATATAATAGCAAATGAATTTGTATTGCTTGACAAAATTCCTACTGAATTCTACCCATCTGATATGGGGACAAAGTAGACTTTAACCAAGTTTAGATCTTGTTTAAAATTGTTGAACTTTGTGCTGTTTAACTGGTGCTTGAAGTAATTATGCGTTGGTGTCGATGATAATAGAAGATGAAATGATAGGATTGAAGTGTCTTCCTATTATTATATTTTGTAATACCATTAGCATCAAGGTGGAGAATTATTGGGTTGTGATGCCAATTATTCTCCCTAGGATGTGATGATAAATAGGCCTAACTGGTCCAGTTGGTAAGTGAGCTATTGCCTGATAATTTCATGTGGGTGACACACAACTTGAACGCAAAATGAATAACCCAAATCGTGTTTATGATTAGCAAACGTCTGATTTCTGAGTGAGGAGAGGGTTTCTCTCTTTGGCTTCTGTTAATTTTCTCATTCGTATGCAACCTCTGGTTAAACATGTTCTTGAATGTTTTGAGTGCATTCTTGAGTGAGTCTTTGTAATGCTATTTGTAAAAAGAGTTTGGGGTCTTTGGATTGAGATTTTACGATCCATTAAAGTAGATTCTCTTTGCCTTTTGGGGTCGGCCACCGTGATAGAGAAGGGTACTGATAAGTGCATTTTTACACACTTATTGTAGGCTCAAACATGGATAATTGTTAATAAATATGTGGAATATGGCTTAATTTGATGTAATTTGTGTTTTACAGGACAACAATGATGAGTATGACGAAAATTAGGAGAAAAATGGGAAAA
>CAIGRT010151581.1:0-13034 GCA_903798405.1 Fraxinus platypoda | reverse complement strand
ACAAATTTCATAAAAAACGAAGCCAAATGGACACCAAACTTTCAACATTTTCCATGAAAAATTATACCAATCAAATTACAATTCTCAGTAAAACATTTTCTAGGAAAATCAATTCCCTGTAAAACATTTTCTTTCCGCCTATTTTTCACATTTACAATCAAACGGACTCTTAGTCTTTTCAACCCAGTTGTTTTCCTTTGATTTCTCAGTCCGGTCACATCGCACACTGCTCATTAATTGTTTCAAACAACTAATGTTGACCTCCTTCGAGTAGAGCTGCTGGCTGAAGAGTCGTGCAGATTGTGTAAAAATTAGGGTTGGATATGGTCTGTTTCGATTCTAAGGAGAATCAAACCGAGCTCGAATTTTCGGATATTTAATAAGTGGAATCGTCGGATCCAAATTTAATTATGGAACCGTTCGGGCTTGATTTCATTCGGTTATTGGTTCAGTACAATAATTAAGTTTTTAATTTTTACAACAACGCTACATTAATTCAACTAATTACATGTTCAATTTTAATTCTTACAAAATAACGTAGTCCAATCCCATGATATTTTTTGTGCCTCACTTTGTTGAGTTCTTTATAAATTTGACTGTTAAATTATAAGAAGAGGAAGATAGCGAGCTCACAATAGTAAAAAGAGACTTCTAATTCGATTTCTCCAGAACGACAGAAACGACACTGCAGTAGGATAAGAGATTTAGGTAAAATTTAGGTCAACTTGATTAGTTGGACTTGGGTTGAAAATTAGAAATAGGAAAAATCATATTTTGGGTTTAGACTAAATTAATTAGTTAGCAAATTTATTTAGAAAAAAAATAAAATAATTTGATTTATTTAAGATAAAGAAATCAGGGATATTCAATTCTTATTCGGTTCTGGGTCTAAAATCGAGAACTGAACCGAACTCATCGATTCTCAAGTCAGATATCCGTACGGGTATTTAACTTAAGAAGAACCGCTCGATTCGGTTCAAGTACAATTTGTTTTAGGAGTTTTGTCCAATCCTAATAAAAATAGTCAAGTTGCGCTCCTTTAAAAAAAACAATGCTACTATGTTGACATTCTCCGTGACATAATACTCACAATAGGGGAGGGGAACACTTTTTTGGCCTTTTTTTTTTTTAAGTTTACACGAGTCTCACTTTCATGTGAGTGTAGGTCAAGTAGAGTGTCAACTTTTTTCTGTCAAAAAAGTTTAATTCTTAAAAAAAATGTCTATCATGTTATTGATTCTTCGACGCTTTCGTTTCGTGCATCATTTTCCAAAACACGAATTCAACATATCTAGACATCATAGTGTACTTCTTCCTAAACTGGTTCACGTGTATAGCAAATATCAAGCCATGCGAGTTTAAAAGGAAAATCAAGTTTACCATCTAACGAGTTCTTACTTTTTATTAAAAATAAAATAAAATAAAATATAAATATTTATGGGAAGGTTTATGTAATAACCCGGGAGAGCCAACTACGTTGTAATCGTTCACAATTTCTCTCATTTCCTTCACCTGTAATTGCCGAAGTTTAGCTTGTGAGTGAGAAAAAAAAAAGGAAGAAGAAGAAGAAGCAGAAAGCTAAAAGAAAATTGAAGTTCGCGACCTATTGACAAACTTCTTCAACCTGGAAAGAAAGAAGATAATTAAATTTAAAAATGAAATCCAGAAAAATAACATAAAATGGCTAGGATAGACGAGTGTCTGTTTGTTCAGGGAAAATTTAGTGGTGGCTCGGCTCGGCCCGTGTACGCACGAGCTGGGCTCGTGCTCGTTTGTAACGAGCCTAGCTTCTGCTCGGCTCGTTACTCGTGGGTTGAGCTCGAATTTTTTAATTTTTTTTTTACCTTTAAAAAAAAATTAAAAAAACCCACGAGCCACTTATCAAAAAACTCGGCTCGGACTCGGGCTCGTCCCGAGCGGCTCGTGGTTCGTTTTTTGACGAGCCGACGAGACGCTCGACTTGATTGCCACCTCTAGGGAAAAACCACGAACTCTTTGTTCCATCTCCAACTTCTCCATATATTTTGGAAGTGATGCTATATATACATAATTATATATATAAGAGTTTACACTCCTCTCACATGGAGGGACCTATGTACAATAAATTATAATTTTCATTAAAAATAGCTGATAATTGATCTCAGGTAGGCGCTAAAATTTATAAAACCAAAATCTTTAATATCAGATGGGACTTTTGGCTCTAGCTGGCGTGTGGACCACGGGCGCAAGCTCATAACTAGGGTTGGACAAAACTCCCGAATTGAACAGGATCGAACCAAATCGAGCGATTTTTTTAAATTAAATAACCGAACGGGTATCTAAATTAAGAAATGATGGGTTCGGTTCGATAAATAAGCCAAATTATTTTATTTTTTTCTAAATAAACTTGTAAGCTAATTAACTTACCCCAAATTCAAAATATGATTTTACTATTTCTAATTTCCTGTCAGACCCAACTTAATCAAATTAACCTAAATTTTACTCAAATATCTTATGTTACCGTAGTGTTGTTTCTGTCGTTCTATTATTGTGAACTCGCTATCTTCCTCTTTCTGTGATTTTAACAGTCAAATCTACGAAAAACTCAACAAAGAGAGACGCAAAATATATTACGAGATTGGACTACATTATTTTGTAAGAGTTAAGATTGAACATGTTATAGTCGAATTAATGTAGTGTTGTTATAAATATAAAAAAAATTAATTATTGTACTGAACCTAGGAACTAAATCGAACTGATCCGAACCCAAATGGTACTATAATTAAATTTAAAATCGACGGTTCCACTTAATAAATACTCGAAAATTAGGGTCTGATTCGATTTTCTTTAGAATCAAACTAAATCGGACTATATCCAGCCCTACTATGAACGACATATGATGGATTGGGTCCTATTTGGTCCGTGCCTTTCACTTGCATGTCAATCGATGGATTTTGACATATCTAGAGTATAGTGCACGATAAAAATAGAAAAAAGTGACATACTTTAATATACTTTAGAGTTGGGCCATTGAAGTGAACAGCAAAAGAAATATAGAAGTTGTCAAATCGACTATTTATAATGGTTGTTTGATAGTCTTTTTCTTAATTAATACTATCCAGTGCTAGTACTACTATAGCCAAATTTATGACATAGGCGAATTTTCTTAACCTCGTCTAGTCATACACAATCGTGGGTAGCTTTTCGTATTCTCCCAGCTCTTTGCCAACCTTGATTTCACCAAACTTCTCCTTTTCCTTCACGAAATCAAATGCTTTGTAGATAGCAATCTTTGCATAGAACAGTGTCACAACCAAGAAAATGAATGCAACAAAGCCTAAAACTGCACAAAGTACAACCACAAATAATGATAGGAATTTGAGATTATGCATACATCTGTAAAAGATCATCTCGTGGTCTAATTGACAAACATAAATTTGCTCATGTTGGACTTTTTTGGTAAGGTGAACCGTATAACACTGAATAATTATGAGACTCGTCTGTCCATCAAATAGTACATGCAATTCAGGATTTTAATAAATAGGTGACGACAAGATTTGAACTCAGAATATGACTCATATTATGTTCTGATCTTACAGACTCAGTTAGAACCTAGGAGGATTCTAAGAAGAGGGCTTACCTTTATCAGCAAAGTCGAAAAATTCTTTATTAGGCAATGTTTCAGATTGGCATCTTATTCCAGCATCATCACATTCACCAGTCAAGTTCCATGTCAATGAGAGTCCAAAACTATTATCAGACAGATATGGACTATATGAAAATGGGATTGCAACAGTTTTCACCAAATCACACGAAACTGGAGGGGAAAACGATGATTCTACAACGTAAACATGATGGTTCAATCCACTGAGACACGGGACTTGCAAGAAAGAAGCAGAGAGCTGAGATGAACAGTTGATGTATGTGTACTCTTTCAGAACATAATAGTAATTGAATGGAGTAAGAGAAAGATTCAGGTTCAAGTAAACTTCAGGGACACAATTTTTGGGATCAATAAGGTTAAGTTTTCTGGTATCATAAGAGATGGACTTGACAATTAGATCACCATAAGTTGGAAAATGAATAAATGTTTTGTTTCGTCTGAAAAATAGCTCGAAACCAGGACGACCATAGTTACTCGGCTGCTCGTCCTGGATTCGGAATGGATACCGAATTCCAGGAAAAACAGGGCCATCGATAATAGACGATGGATTATTAGGTTCGTGAGCTTTCGTAACTAGGAAAACATAGGAGAAAACTGTGAAGAAGATGAAAAAATCCATGAAATTACAAAGAAAAAACAAAGAAGCAATGTGAGGATGCTAATGTTTCAAGTGGTCCAACAACTGATGTCTAAAATAGAATAGCAAAGGGACAATTGTAAAAAGAGCTTGACTTGTGTAACTAGCAAGGAATCAGGCCTGCCTAACATTCTCCTAAAAATTAATTATGAGTAAATACTTATGTAATTTATAAAGCAACTTGTACATCATAGTGTACATTATTCTTGTTGGCAAGATTTGATTGGTGGAATTTTTTTTTTAAAAAAAAACTGTCAAATGATAGCTTGACACGTGACGAAATGTACACTATATGTGTGAATTGTATAACATGTTAAATTGGGAACTCTTGAAATCAACTACAAATCAACAGTTGATCATCTTTTAAATAAAAAAGAAAAAATTCAATATGGAACTATTCAACCTTCGCATATATTATATTATATTGGTATGAATATTATCGATATCACAGAATATTAGTACTGTCCTTAACTATGTTAACGGATTAATATTCTTGGCCAGGCTCAAAGCTTTGAAATAAGGCGCCGATGTGGCGCCCTGCAATTGGAGGGTGGGCTGACTGACGACTATATACCATCGAAATTAAAGTTATCTTTATAAGAAAAAATGTCCAAAGAGTGGACATCATCAACTAATATAAAAAAATTGGCGTTTCTTCCAAGTTGTAAAGACTTTCAAGTCAAGCCATTGGTTTACAACTTTAAAGAAGTGGAGGACAGACCACGTATCATCTTCCCACCAATTAGTGAGACCCATGTTTTGCCACTCGGGGGGACCACGGTTTTGACTTTATACTAATTTTTATTGGCCGGCCATGCCATTTACTGAAATTCACTTTTACATGGAATATGAAATTCGGGTCAAGTGTCAAACAACTCAAATTAATTTTTAAAAGTAAAGTCGAAAAAGTATATGATGGTGAAAAAAATGGACGATCGTTAGGATCATTAGCTAAGCTAGGATCACAAGAATCAATCGAATCCAACAATATGACATAAGAATCTACAATTTTAAGATCATATAACTTCATTTTTGGTTCATAGAATCATAATAAGGATTCATCAATGTCTTAGTAAAAGAAACATTTATTATGACGTTTTAATACAAATTCGATAATTACATGTCCAATATGTGTTTATTCTTGGATGATATTATATGATTTAATAACTTTTCAATTACTTGATCACTAATTTAATTGATTGTGAATTTAATTGATTTCGAGAGAAACAATAGGATATAAAACATTTTATAACAATCATGCATTTTTTAATAAGGGATAGAGATATAGCACTATACTTTGCATGATTTTTATAGATGTTTTAGAATTTTTAATACATGCTTTCATGTTTGCATTAGATGATAGATTTAATTGACGTTGAAAGATATTTTTAATTAATTTAGGAATACTGATCAACAAAAATGTGTACATATTGTCATATTATTGAATTGCATTGAAATTGATTAATAAGGGGAATTCGATGTCTTAGTAACCATTTAATCTAAATTTATAAGAGTCTCATAATTTACTCACTGGAATACTTAGTTTAAATAGTTAATTAGTATAAACTCTTCAAACAAAATTTGTTATTCGATTAGAATTAGAATTAATTGATCCTAAATTGAATACATAGTTCTCATGTGAATGATATCCTAGTTATCGCTTTATTACTTGTTCATAATACCGTACACTTGTGGAGAATCAAACGATCAAGATTTTTGGCTCTGTTGTCGAAGACTATTGTATTTAATTAATTTTAGTTATTTTAAGCTTTAATCTGATTTTTTTGTTGCTTTATTAGTTTTAATTTCATATTAGAAAATATTACAGTGTTTTATCTTCTTATTTTTAGGATCTTGCATGCTTAGTTCGAGGCATGGTGATCTTACTCAATTTGATTCGAGAAACACACCAAAAATAGCAAGCAAAATCAAGTGACTGTTGGGTTGAATGAAATTGTAGCACATTCGATTGTAGCTGCACATAATGATGAAAGATTGATGGGGGAATACATGGTTCCATAAGTGGTAGAAAGTCGATCCAGCATAGCTTATCTAGCAATTGGACAAGCTAATTTCTATTTGAGGACAGACTTGATCAACGTGTTCCAGCATGCATTTTAATTCTTCGAGAAAGCCACTGAAATCCAAAGCTCACATCTCGATATTTTTGGATATGTGTGCATCAATTGTATATCCGGAAGTTTTCGGTGATGTAATTCAGCTAAGACTCTTTCCTTACACCTTGAAAAATTCAGTTAGGGAATTGTTGGACACATTCCCACCTCACAACATCACTACAGGGGAAAGTCTGAGCTAGAAATTCTTAAACAAATACTTCCCACTAAAAGGATTTCATTTCTCAACTTGATTTGAAATGCTATTTTGAGACATGGAAAAGATACAAAAGTTTTCTTTGACAATGTCCACAACATGGTTTGCAGAAGTGTCTACAAGTCCAATACTTCTACATTGGGTTAAATCCGACAAGTAGGGCTAACGTTGAATTTGCATGTGGTGCGTCAATTATAAAGAGGACTACACATCAAGTTTATCCGATAATGGAAGATCTGGCATACACAAGTACACTGGCCGACTGAAATATCAGGTGGAAGGAAAGCTGTGGGGATGTACGAGGTTGACACATTAACGGCTATTTCAGCAAGCTAGCAACACTAACTAAAACGGTAGATTGTTGGGTAACCAATCAAACAGTGAATGGACTTTAAGCAGCTGGACCGAGATGCAACCATTGCGAGGGCGATCATGAAAGTGTGTTTGTAATGTTGAAGTCCATTTGTATAGTCAGTTGAGGATTTGAATTAGATGCAAAATTTTTAGAAATACAGAATAATTTCCATTCCAATACATACAATCTGGGTTGAAGAAATTACCTAAACTTCTCTGAGAGCAACACCCAGTATTCTCAAGGTTCACCGTATCAAAATGCATCATCGGGTTTCCAACAACTAGAAAAGAAGCTTTCATAGGAAGAAGCGTTGAGCAAAATGCCAACATCATCAACTGAAGCATTGAGCAAAATGGCAGCGCCATCAACTGAAGCATTGACCAATATAGCTGAAACATCAACTATGTTCATGCAACAGACTGAGAAAAAATTTCAAATTCAAGGGGCTGCTATACAGAATTTGGAAAATCATATGAGAAAAATAACCAAAGCACTTTCAAAGAGACAGTTAGGGACCCTGCTAAATGACACTGAGATAAATCCCAAACAACAAGTAATAGAAATAAATGTTGTGAATTATGAGGTCCACACTCGACCAATTAAAGTTGCTCCAGTTACACGAGAGTATGTGCCATCTATCTCAATCCCTCAAAGGCTTCGAAAAAGATCGAAAGGAAAATAGTTCAGGCAATTATTACGCACAGCGAGTGACTCTTCCAAAAATCACAACTAAGAGACATGTAGTACTGAATGAAAAGATACCTTTCACAAATGAGGAGCACACGGGTCAGTCTAAAAAATCAACAAAAATAATTCCAGATCAAACAAGCTGTCGACAAGTTAAGTCAGCTGTTCATATCGAAATTATTTACCTCATGTCCCCTTTCTCAGAGATTGCAGAAAAGGAAGCTCAAAAAACAGTTTGCAAAGTTGTCGGACATATTTAAGAGCTTCATATCAACAACCCATTAATTGAAATCATATCTCAAATACCAAGCTATGCAAAGTTTTTGAAGGAGATCTTATTAAAGAAAAGAAAGCTTACTGAATTTGAGACAATCAAGCTAAATGGGGAGTGGAGTGCTATCTTGCAAAACAAATTACATCCTAAAATAAAAGATACAAGGAGCCTCAAAATACCTTGCTCAATAGGAAATGATTCTACTTATAGTTGTTTATGTAATTCCGGAGCAAATTTAAATTTAATGCATTTTTTGTCTACATAAATTTAGGTTTGGAAGAGCTTAAGAACACAACTATTTTCCTTCAACTAGCGGACAAATCAATCAAATATCCTTGAGAATTGATTGAAAATGTGCTCATTAAAGTGGGTAAGTTTATATTCCTAGTAGATTTCGTTGTCTTAGACATAGAAGAACCATGTGATACATCACTACTAATCTTGGGTTGATCTTTCCTATCAACAAGTTGGACTATCATGGACTCTGAAATAGGCGAATTGACTTTGAGGGTGGATAATGAGCAAGAGAAGTTCAAAATCTATACTACTATCAAGAAACCATCCCATGGAGAGAATAGCAGAAAGGTTAAGGAGGAAGAAGTGAAAGAGTATTTAAAATGTCTACATAAAAAGGAGTCGATAGAACAATTATGAAACTTAAGGATAAAAAAGGGGCTCGTCAAGCATGGAGAATCAAACAAGGGTTTGTCAATGCTGAACAATGCCGGTGAAATCCACTTTGAACCACCATGATTAATTTCTCCACAAAATATAGCTAAAGACTTTAAACTAAGCACTTATTGAGATGAAGCTCGATTTCGTACCATTTTATTTATTATGCTTTATGTTTTGCATTGCATATAGTTTGTTAGGTTGCATTAGTTTTAGGCATGTTTTTGTTTCAATAAATGGGTGGGTCATCATGTCTACATCAAGTCTAGATTTAAAAAAATTATTTTTGCGTTCTACATGTCTTGATTAAGTTCCAAACACTTATTTGAGAGAATTAGACATTTGACAAATGATTATTAACCGAGTTAAGTCTTGGAGGTTGAAGTAATTCAAAGTTTGAAGAATCTTTATTTGTTGAAATATTGACTTGCTATTAGTGAAATCCATCTAAACTAGAGATGATGATGATAAGTATAAAAATTTAACCTTAGATCACATGCTCGGAAACAAGAGAATGAGTTTGAAAGTATGTGAATTTTACGAGTGATGAGAAGACGACATGTTATCTAGCCAAAACTCTATTGCATGTTTATTTATTAAGTTGATTATGATTTTATTTGAGGACAAACAAATGTTTAAGTTTGTTATTTAATAAAGGATATTTTAGAGCCTGTTTGGTACAGATTCTCATTTTCTACAGTAAATCAATTCTCATTTTCAACCACACATTCTTCAATAAAATAATATTTTCCATAACATCAATATTTTTTTCTTCTTTTTTAACCACACATTTCCCATCATATCACTATTCAAAAATCAATTCTTCCCCCAAAAATCCCTATCAAACACACTCTTAATCTATTCCGCTAATGAAAATTATGTAAACTTTTTTTTCTTTTTTTTTTTTCTGCGCACACGTGCACGAGCACACACTTCAAATGCAGTAGAATTGATTATTTTGTTTAGATAGCAATATTAAAAGAGTTGAGAGAGAGAGAGAGAGAGTATTTCGTATAAAAAAAGGTAAAAATCTTAAAATATTTGTTCGGTACATACATTCTTTCATTTTTATTGTGATGCTTCACTCTCTCACATCTCTTCCGCTTCAACCCCTTGTCATATTCCTTCGTTTTTTTACCCATCGTGAAAGTATGAAGAAGACAAAATAAAATTAACATTGGAGATCAATTTTGATTAAATTGGAGTCAATTAAACTAATTTAAAGAAAAAAAAAAAACATTCTACAGTAGGATTTTAAGACGATTTACTCTTTCACACAACATAACAAGTAAAACTATTAGTCATTAATCATTATGAATATCGTATTCTTTTTAAAAGGAAGTATTTAAAAATTTAATAAACAATTATATATTATTACAATAATCACTAGGCTGTCTACTGTCGTTTTACTCAAGAAATTAAAATTGTTTATGGTGTGTAAAGCATGCATATTTAATCTTTAAATTCCTTTTACAAAATTCATAATAAAAATATTGGCTCAGTTGCCAACTACGCTCGTCTCCAGCCTCAATTTTTTGTACTGGGCGATCAACCCAAAACTAGAGGGCATCTCAAGTTAGGCAAACAAACATATGATATTTGAGGTGTTAATGATATGTAATAATCTCCATGTTATATTGGTAAACATATTTCATGATTTTTGTGATTATTTGATAATTGTATTATGTTAGGGGTCAAAAAGCGACGTGACACTCCTTGATTCCACCTATAAGAGATTATAAAAAGTTAAAGAGTTTGCGAGTTCAGATTTATACTATTGTTCGAGTTTGATAACTGGTTTGCATTATATAAGTGGATTACATTGATAAAATTGATTATTTTCTTTAATGAGGACCGTCATGGTTATTTCTGGATACAATAGCCGTCCTCGATTTATGTGACACTTGTCATATCAATGACTGGTGGATCACGACAGCAACGACGTCGAAATGATTGTCTAGATTTTAGGTTCATCACCTATCCCACCCCATCCTCTTTCCCATTGATGGGTATGGAGAGTTGGGAGACAAATCCTTTGTCCCTAAATGATTGACCTCGATGAGTTCGGTCATATATATTTGGTGAACCCAATGGTAGCACTCATTTTGACCTCTGAAGTGGACTTGAGACGGTTGATAACATAGGTGGACCATGGGCAAGTAGAACCTTTCTTATGATATCAGAGCTCGAAGGTCAACATATATAATATTTCTAGACTCTTTCTATTGATTGATATTTCTAATACTCTATAATAAATTAGAAATATGATTTACAGATATATATTGTTACATGTAAAGAAATTAAAAGCAAAAGATTTGTGACTGACTTTTTGATATTCTTAGAATGCGATAAAAATATTATTCTATCCATTCCACAAAGATAGATTTATTTTTATTTTCACATAAAAGTATAATTAATACAGATGGAACAATAAATTTTATTTATATTTTTCCTGAAATATCCTTACATTGAATAATTGTTTAAATGAGAGCAGTTCATATTTTTGTTGATAATAAAAGAATCGTTATTGAATTTCTAGGTGCTACATTATTAGTTATCATTATAGTTATTGAACCTTTGGTTAATATTATGCAAAACTTGGCTTCCATAAGGAGACAGCATAACTAAAATAAAAATACAAGTTCTACACCATGCTGACTCTTCCTCTTTGAGCCTCCATCACCACCCAGCTCAGCTTCTGGTTGCAATTTGTGCTTAATTGTATTGTCTGTAGAGTCATGTCATGTTGCCACTCTGGAAAAAGAGTTATCCATTTACTATAATTTGATGTTGCCATCTATAATCCATTAATATTGCTGATATATTGGGTTTCTACGATTTCTCTCGGGTGTATCTTTCACACATCTGGCTTCTTAACAGAATGCTGGCTATCTTTTTCTCGGCTACGGTTTTTATAAACGCACATTCTTTATTTATTCAATGAACTTGCTGCATGCTTCCAGTTCAATATAATTTTTCATCTCCAATGATAGCTGTTACCCCTTGGTTCCGAGGTCCAGTGAAACGAGGCCACGTGGCACGACACATGGCAGGCAGTCAACAAGAAAGTCAAAAGAAGACCTAGTAGGTCAAACACACAAAAGAAGTCAAAAGGCCAAGGTCCTTACACAGTGTTCGAAGTCCTCACACTGAATGACTAGAAGTTGGGAAAGAAGATAACGTCCTCCACTTGAGAACCATCTCGGATTTCTTCGAGGCACTCAATACATCCGAGGCTTACAAACCGACGTTGTTTCCTTCTAAAAGATTTGAGGATCTCTGAAGTGATTGACGTAACGCTTGTAATAAAGTTGTTAGTGTGTCAACTTATTGTATAAAGCGGTTGACCTCTTATCAATATATTAATTGTATGAGTAGACATTGATGTGAAGCCTTAGTTAGGGAGATGAGCCCACGTGGCTCCGATCCAAAGGTTACCACGTCAGTCAAAGTCAGTATAAATAGGTCCTCTTTGTAATGAGACATGGCATGGAAAATTGAGACCTGGATAATGATATGCACAAAAAATACACTTGAACCCTCAAAAGAAAGGTTATTAACATTTCATCTATCATTCCACATATTCTGATCCGTGATTACATAGATTAGTTCTGGTTTCAATTCGGTAATCGTGGCTAGTGCGATTGCTTCCATTCCACCCGCCGGAACTCGAACAATCTTGTCTCTCGCCGCAAAGTATCTCCCGCGTCCCTTTCTTCATCGCTACCGTCATCATTCCGGTAGGAATGCGCCGAAACCGTACTTGTCTTGGCGTGAGTGGGCCCGGCATCTTTTGATTCATTTTTTGGGATCAACAATAGCAATTACTTTTCTGGTACTTACCTTTCCTCATGTTTTGACGTTTTAGGTGTTGATGTCAAGAAGAATGTCATTGTTACAATTTCTTCTGATAAAGGTCTTTGTGGTGGGATTAATTCTACATCTGTCAAGATAATCAGTGCTTCATAAATTAAATTCTGGTATATCATAAGTTCGTTGACGCAGTGGACCATTTTTTTTTTTTTTAAATTTCCTCCATTGGCGAAGTTTTGTTCATTATATTTCTTCATAGGTCCTGAAAAGGAAAGTAAATACGTTTTGGGAGAGAAGGCCAAGGCCCAACTTGTGCGGGATTCCAAGAAAGACATCGAGCTATGCATAACTGAGTTGCAGAAGAATCCCCTGAACTACACAGGTTTGTCTTTTAAACACATTTTCCTGCATATATCAAAGAAAGCGCACTCCTTCGATTCCCATAAAGAATCCCGAGTTTTTGTCCGTGTTTTTTGTAGTCAAGACTTGAACATTGGGGTAAAAATGAGCGAGTATGGTTGAGCTTTGTTTGTCTAGATTAGGAGCAGGCATGATTTCATTTTGCACTTTATCTGTAAATATAGTGGACATCTGCTAGCTCTTGACTAGATTGGGACAGGCT
>CAIGRT010151571.1:0-10949 GCA_903798405.1 Fraxinus platypoda | reverse complement strand
TTTAGGTTTAGGACGTATTATTTACCGGTTGAATTGTTTAATTAGTTTTAAAAGGGTACTTTTCAATTTAGTTAGTTTAATAGGGCACTGGGCCTAATTTTTCCCTAAAAAATTCATCCAAACTTCTTAAAAAGCCCAAACTTTACATTTCCTAACCCAAAATTAACATTTATTCATAAAATCTACTGTATCATTTCCCAACAACTCCAGAATTTGCACTTTAGCCCTTCGCTAATCGACTCATAGCTTAACTTTACCAATTAATCCTGAATCCATTATTATTATTAGTCTAAAGTTCTTTAATTTTCCATCTAAGTGAATAAACTCTGAACTAAAAACAGTCCCTATGAAAGTGAGAAATCTTCAATAGTCCTTAAACTTTCCAAACTTCTCAATAAGATATGTCTTCTTGGTATAAAGTGATATCAATGCTCAATTCCTAGATGACATCGCAAGAGATAGCTATCTTCTGGAATTCTTGCTTTGGCCACTTTCTGGACATGATGATTAGATGTAGTTTCAGCTACGTGAACTTGTACAAGTGGACATCTAAAGCTTTCATCCAATCTACACAGTTAAATCAATCGTTTTGTATATCATTATTCATATCTAAAAAATCAATTATCACATTTTCTGTCAATTATGAAGCCAGTACATATAATTTATCGATTTTGTTTTGCAGATCAAATATAGCGTTCCTAACCAAAGTTCTTCGAGTATCATTCATATTAGAGACGGATTTAGGGCCGGATACATAGAAAAAAATAATGGACAGCACTACAGCCCGGCCTAGTCCCCCTAAATCCGTCCATGAATCACAATGTTGAAATCATGACATTATAGGTAGCGTTTACATCAAGATTACATTAACTAACAAAAAACGTAATAGATATTTTAGATAGTTGGTCTTTGTAATCTACAACATTAATATTTCCGAATGTCCAACAATTCTGGATGTGTATAAACTGGTTTCATAAGTTAATAACATCGTATTTTGTTCAATAACCAAACCCAGTCGCACAAAACGAAACCCCAACGTGTAACCAACTTATTTAAACGATTTGATTAACAACTCTGTAACTTACATAAATCATATACGAAAACTTACTTTAAAGTCGGGGAAAAAAAAATGTTTCTTGAATTCAAGATGTCATGAATAAAATGGACCACTACAAAATGGACCGACCATAGGTACGGCCCAGTCCGTATTTGTTTTTCATAAATAATTAATGATTCCAATGTGGCCCCTCCAGGCCCACGTTACTCTGCAAACTAAATGCTCAGGGCTGGGCCAGCATGGTTGAACCAGAATGTCATGTTTGGCATTACCTTTGGATACTCATCCTTTTTCAATTTAAATTAGTGCATATTTTTGTCCTGTCCTTGATAATAAAGCCAATCACGCACAGAATGTGTATATAGCCCTCTCTGGCAACTAGATGACATGAATTGGCTCTGTGGCTGGCAGGCTGGCCTTATCTTCCAAAGTCTAGTTCCAATCAAACTATATTCTCCTGAGAATATGGGCCCTTCACCATAAATTACTCTGCACAAACATTCATTATATTTGGTACTACGTATGAAATGTTTGTCAATTTTCCATGTTGATGAATTATCAATCATTATCACTGGTAGTTAATTGTTTTTTTTTTAATCTTTCCCCTATGAGTGATGGATAACATTTACAAAATTTCACCGAAAAATCTAAATACGAAAATTCTCGTTACCGCACCCACATCAAGTAGCTTAATTTGGTGAAAGTCAAAGAATCCCTATCGTATAAACTACGGCATTTTTCTATTAATGTCATGCTATTGTAATGGGACTTGATTTGAATGGTTCAATACTGATAGGTGATGACAAGTTTAGTGGTTGATTAATTGATATTTCAAT
Organism: Fraxinus platypoda; assembly: GCA_903798405.1. Classification (NCBI taxonomy): domain Eukaryota; kingdom Viridiplantae; phylum Streptophyta; class Magnoliopsida; order Lamiales; family Oleaceae; genus Fraxinus; species Fraxinus platypoda. The sequence continues at coordinate 9,056 of CAIGRT010151571.1, read as the reverse complement.
TAACTCTTACAGGTACAACATTTGGACTTCGTTGTTTGTCATGTAAACACGTTCTTCTTTTCTTTTTCAATGCAATTGGACATAATTTAACAAATTAAAATGAGATAATCCACGTTCTTTAAGTTTTAATATCATTAATCAGATATTAGTTTTTTGTTTAAAAAAAAATCAGGTAATCACATGAATGTAACTAACATGTGACGTATCACAATCAGACATCATACTAAATCACAATCATACAATTTATAGGTTACAATCATTTATCAGAACATGTCACAATACCACATAATCACAATCACAATGGATCACCGTAAATTTTCAAACTCCATATAGTCCCAACTTATTATTATTTATTTGACCTTGTTTGTTATATATATACTTTTTATGACTAATGATGAACATTAGGTAGGATTTCAAAATGTGGTCCACAAAGACTGACTTCTCTGATGAAAATTGGGACTTAAAATCGAATAACAACCTGTTTTCGTGTTTTTTTTTTTTTTTTTTTGTAAAATGGAAAATGGGATAATTACAAAATAAATTGGAGATTTGAGTACGACTAAGTACAACAACCCACCAATACCATGTGCATCTTCCCCCCCTTCATCAATCTTGAGGAAATAATGATTTGACAATCAATGACTCGTTCTATAAAAAGGCACTGTTTAGTATTTAATAAATTGATTTTATTCCAGTGGGCACTGTTACTGTGATATATGTCATTTTTCTATCCGTGATAAATAAAGTTATTCTCCATTGTTTTGCTTTTAGTAAATGAGTTTCACGAGAAAATTTGGGATTGTTCTTTTCGTATTTCAGTTTTTAGTTTTTAGTTTTGTGTTTTGAGTGTCCATTTTGAGATTGCTGAAAACGCGTTCTTTTTGTCATTTTGAAAAATTGTTTTTAAAAATAAAAAAAATGAAGTTTTAGTTTGATTTTAACTGAAAACGGCCAAAACGATTTTTTTTTTTTGCGTTTTTCGTTTTCTTTGTAAATTTTGAACTCGTTTTTAGAAACCCGTTTCTGAAAATATGTAAGTAAACATATTTTCAGTATTTTCGAAAATTGAAAACTGAAAATGGTCTGAAAACAGTAAAGATAACAAACCTTATCTTTTATCAATTTCCTTTAAAAGTTCTTCAGTCTGATAAACTACTTTCAAATTTGTGCTACTCATAATCTCAAACCTTCAATTTAGTTCTATCAAATATTAATAATTAGAATAATTAAATAAAAAACAAAAAATGAAAATTTGCATCAATCCCACCAGCCCCAAATCTTCTGTTGAAGAGTAGGAGGTGCTTATCCCCGCTGATGATGAGAATCACATCGGTTATGGAAGATATTCGNAGCCCCAAATCTTCTGTTGAAGAGTAGGAGGTGCTTATCCCCGCTGATGATGAGAATCACATCGGTTATGGAAGATATTCGATTCTTTCACAATATGGATGATGATGATGATCCGTTCATTTGTTCTTGTGTTAAGACTAAATTAAAGATTTATGACTATAAGTGGGACAAATGAAAGATTTGGGTATAATCGGTCGAAAATGAGAAAAAATTGAAAGCACAACTGTAATAATTTGTTGGTAACTATTTAGCCTGAAATAATGGTATTAACAACTTTATTTATTAATTTTTTATGCTCCATTGAATGAGAAAAGTAAAAGTCAAGATGGGAAATAATTTCAAATAAAATAAATAAAAGGAGTAGATATTAACTGGAACCAACTCTCTCCAGTAATGTCTTTTCTCTTCTTTATAATTTTTATGGGTTGAAAAACACACTAAAGTCTATTCTCCTATAACTACCAAAAGCATTGACAACAAAAAGGACCAAAAAGACATCTCTCCCCAAATCAAAAGATACTGTCTCTGTCCCCCATTTTCAACATTCCTGTCCTTTTCCCTTTTCCATCTAAACATTTTTCTTAATCCATATTAATGCCACTAAATTTTATTCTAATTTGCCTTTTTCTCTCCATTTTCTACATCTTTTTCTCCCATTAAGCATAGTACATATTTGCTCAAACGGCACGTGTGCAAGACGAGAACAGACGTCATCGGATAAATATAAAGACTCGTATCTGATTAATTCATCTTGTATAAAAGTTTTTAAGAAAACAAAAATGGGATCGGTCCGATGGAATGAAGTATCGAATATAGAATTATATAATGAATTGAATATGCAAGAAGTCTAGGAATAAAGCAAAGTCATGATTCCATATAATTTAAAGTGGTTAAGAAAAGCACATGCGATGATGTTTGTACGTGTCTTTTGTGGTAACATTAAGTGCAAACCAAATTGAATTATTTTGGGAAGCTCAAACTAAATTCCTCTATACAACTACTCAAATTGTCTTACTATTGGATTCACATATATGGCAAATTTAGCAACTCTATATCCATTTCCTTGTTATTGATAAATTAGTTGATAATGGGTACATAAAAAATACAATTTAAGAAAATGGGGCGTTGGTGAAATACAAAAATAATAATCAGCCTATAAAGTTTTAAATTTAGAAAATAGTTAATTGATCTATTTATTCTGAAAATGGAGAAATTATTTCAATGGGACAATCCTAAATGAAGAAATACTTCAAAGGCATCGTCTTATGTTCATACGTGATAATAGCGTTCACTTAAATCACAACACCAATAAGTTAAAAAGAGGAACATACAGCGAAAACAAACTCACTTGACATTCAGAGTATCATGACTTAAATATAAAATGTAGTGATTTGAGTGGAATCGTAAATGGAGAAACGCTTCAAAGGCATCGTCTTATGTTCACATGTGACAATATCATTCACTCAAATCACAACACCAGTACATTCAACCCTTGTTTGGTGGAGATTAAAATCATATTTTTAGTAAATTTTGATAGAAGATGAAACGTATGGTTGAAAAATTGTGGGGACTCATGAAATATGTGGTTAAAATTAATTGTTGATTTTGACTTAAATTAAAATCTGCATTTTAATTCGTGCCAAACGGGTTGTAAAGAGAGACAAATTAAATTCACTTGATATCTAGAATGTTGTGACTTGAAATCTAAAATGTAGAGATTTGAGTGGAATCCTAAATGGAGAGATACTTCAAAGGCACGGTCTTATATTCACACGTGGTAATACCATTCACGCAAACCACAATACCAATAGGATAAAGAGAAATAGAGGTGAAAACAAACTCACTTGACATGACATCCAAAGTTTCGTAACTTGAAATCTAAAATGTAATGATCTAAGTGGAATCCTAAATGGAGAAATACTTCGAAGGCACTGTCTTATGTTCACAACACCAATAAATTAACGAATAGTGAAAACAAACTCACTTGATATCCAGAGCATCGTAACTTGAAATCTAAAATATAGTGATTTGAGTGGAATATTTAATGGAGAAACACTTCCAAAGGCACCGTCTTATGTTCACATACAACAATAACGTTCGCTCAAATCACAACACCAGTACGTTAAAGAGAGAAATAGAGAGTGAAAACAAATTCACTTGACATCGAGAGTGTTTGCGACTCGAAATCTATAATATAGTGATTTGAGTGGAAGATTGTGGCCCTTCTTTTATCTTTTATTTATTTTTTAATTAGGCAAATTAGACATTTAAAAATAACAACTCCAGTCATATCCATTTAACCTCTCAATTCAAAAACACCAAGTCTCACAAATGCACCTACCTCTTCCAACACGGTCAAACCTCAAAAAACAATCCAACTAATGATGCCAGTGGCCGACAAAATGTTCCTCTCCTCACATGCAAACAAATTAATTGCTCATTTGCTCATTTTCTTCTCTGTTGAAAAACGTAGCAGTCTGAAATCTACAAAATTCTATATACTTCAAATAAAAAGATAACCATAAATAGAAATGAAATTACTCTGCAATTCTATGTTCATATTCTTGGCTTCATCCGGGATGATAAAACGCCAACCATCTTTCACAGAACATTAATAAACATGGAGCAGAAAGATGGTAGGCAATTTAACACGTAATAACAGACAAAATCTTATTGATAATCATCATCATCGTCATATATATATATATATGGATATGGTGACATGAAATTACGAAAATGAAGGGCCTTAGACTTGGTGGGAATAGCTAAAAGTATCTGCTTCATTGGGAGTGTGCAGATTCTTGATTTTCTTGGATAAAGGCTCTGGTGAGGAAGAAACTGATGTAGCTGCCGATGAAGACACTGCCCATGAATCATTGGAGCTATCAAAGCTAAATGAAACATCCACAACCCCTTTGGGACTGGCTGGGAATGATCCAAATTTTCTTTTGTTGAGTGAATGGAACTGAATCCTTGTTACCACCTCCTGTATTAGACTACAGCATTCCTCCACTTTGTCCTGTTTCATTGCACATTCTAATCAGACTAGAATTCTTGCACCCAAAAAAAGATTAAAAAAGATTTTACAGTTACAAACCTTGTTGATTCCAAGAATGCCTAACAGTTGATCTTGATACTCTAGTCCAATGCAAGGCTCTAAGCTACTGATAACGTACAGCATTGTGGCACTGGCTAGTGCAGAAGGCAGATAACACATGAATCTATAATCTGCAATTGATTTAACACAAGAATAAGAGAAAAGTAAAGAAGCCCAAAAGGGAAAACATTTAAGAAATAATATTATCAAAGGGGTTACCGGAAATGATTGACAGAAGCAAGCACTCGCATCTCTTGAGAAATTCACAGCACAAATTGCTCTTCAATCCCAGCCTCCTTGCTATGTAATCAAGAAATGAAATTGCGGTAACTGGATTCATCTTCCACTGCAGTGTGGACAGAACTAAAATTTCCATTCTCTGAATAGTTTTTGCCTCAAACACATATTTAGACTCTTCCACCTATTTACAAGAACAATCCCTTATAAATCATTTAACCATTTTACACAAGTATTTATATATAAAATGAAGCATATAAGAAGAGATCCATCAAAGTTTTTAATTTTTACATACTTGGAAGTCTAAAAGGAGAGGCACTTGAGTCTCCTCAACTTTTGCAGCCAAAGAAAGACAGGCCACAGCTGCTAGTTGAGTCATCCATGGCTTCTCGTTGTGTGACTGAAAGCCACAGAGGAATCTATCCAAATAGTTAACTGCAAGAACCGCAGTGAGAGCTGAAAATGAGTAATGTTCAATGACCTTAAGTATCCACTCCACTGCCTCACCTCTAGCCTTAGCCAAAGATTGGTTTTCTTGAATCCCATTATACAGTTCATTTCCCTGCTCTTTAGACAATAAAGAACTCAACTCTTCATCTTCCCAGAACAAGTCATGTTCCAATAACACCACTAAAGGTTTACAGTGTATAAAATCAGCAAGAAATCTGCTCTCTTCTTCTATGAAACATATGTCTCTGTTTTCAACTTCTCCATTATCCCAATGTTCCTCTTCACAATACAAAGCATCTAAAGCTAATGGAAAATTTGGTTGATATGAAGCCATCTTCTCCCAAGAAGATGAATTTCAAAGCATGCATTCATTACAGTCAAGCAGAAGTGTATAGCATGATAAAGAAACAGAGGGGGGCTAGAGATGGAGATGTGCACAGAGCCATCTCTGTATATAGCCTAAAGATTGTGTTTTTATGGGGTATTGTGGCTAAGTGGGCTTTGAGGTATGAGCTATTGCCAACTTTAACAATGCATTGTGTTGTATCTGTGTTGTGTAATTAGGGCCTGAATCATTGGTACTCGACACGTGAGTGCTTGTACGTGTGTTAATTCATCTGAGAGAGAGAGAGAGAGAGAGAGAGGGGAGGGGGCGGGGCGGGGGGGCCACAGGCACAGATTACATGCAATTAATTAGCTGAAATAAATTGGATCGACCAGCTCTGGACCCTCCCACCAGAGATGGCTTATTCCAGCGTTTTATAGTGTAATCTACTGAGAATGGTTTTTCTTATTTTTCTTTTCTATTTATTTATGTCAAAACTTGTGGAGATCTGAGCTGCACAATGTTGACATTTAATATTTGAAATAATTTTAAAATATCATTTATCAAAATCAAACTAGAATTTATTAGATTTCCTAATCAATCTTAACATTAAACTGAGTTTATTATAGGGAGAATGGCAGCCACGGCATCAAACCTTACACCTTATTGTAAATTTGATCCAAATATTTCATTTGTATAACTCACAGTATCAAACATTTCTGAAATTCGCACTTTAAGTATAAATGGATGAAAATCATTCATTTGACTGTTAGTTGACATAGTAAATTTTGACCAATTTTTAAACTGGCAAAATAGCAACTTACTATTTTAATATAACATACAATTTAAATATAATAATAATAATAATTAGAAAACAAAAAACCAAACTCAAAACCCCACTCCAAAACCAAACACAAAAAGTGGCACCGCCTGCCAAAGCTCTTCAAACGAAAAAAAAAACCATTTCACAAGCCTAGTAGAGATCTCTTAGAGCGCCCAATTTGGTGACCAAAGTGCTGACTGGAAAATTTGTGACTGGAAAAGCTCCATTTCTTTCTGAATTTGGATTTGAAATCGGAGATTTTGAGTCTTAATTCCAAAATCAGCATGATATTTTGGCGATTCAACTGGAGAATGTGGGGAAGATGAACCTAAAAAGAATTTATTGCTAATTTTAGGAAAATAATTTGTGGTTTTGACATATTTTTATTAGAATCAAATGAATTGTGAAAACTTGATGAATTTTGGGAATCAAGAATGGTTGGGACTTAGTCTATAGGGTGTCCCTTATTCCACTCGTTGATATTCGGGTCACGGATAAAGGATTTTTAGAACCGAATTGCAAGTTGTTGAATTGATGATGATGTGAAAGTGCAAGATTGTTAGATGCACCAGCTCCAAACACCACAGATGATGATGATGGCTTTTTGACATCGTGAGTGATACAAATAAAAGATTTGAATCAAGTCTGCAACAAAATGAAAAGTTTGATTTCGTAACTGCAATTCTCCCTTTATTATATTTGATGTAAATTCGTATTGATAACGACTTGGCAGGTTGACAAGACAATTTAGAAGGAAGAAAAAAGGAAATACGAAAAGAAAAAGATATAAAGAGAGAAGAAGATAGGTTACGGTGGATAGGCGCTATAAAGACTAAAGTAACATAAATAATAATTAAATTATCATTACATTACACTAATATTGACGCCTAAATTCTATTATTCTGTGGGAATAAAAGAATGAAAACATTAAATTACTTTTACTAAGTAAAGAAAGAAGAATTGCAGTATTTACTTTTTACTGTTTTTCAACTGCTCTTTATATAAATACTATCTTTATTTACCAAAAGCGTGTAAGGGTATTCTCAACCCAAAAAAGCAGCCAAAAGTTCATCGCACGCCTTCACTAACTTGCTCCATTTTTCTTTTCAAGAGTAGACTCGCCTCTTCCACACTGCCCAGATTCCAATGAAGATGTTAAAATAGACACAAATGTATATATTATATAGGTGTATTGTCATTCCCCCGTCCCGTCCCTAAAGCATTGTGGAGGAGGTATATTGTGGAATGTGCCTCAGTAGGTCAGGGTACAAGAACTGTCATACTGGTGCTCATGCCATGTTATATAACCATTAAAATAAAAGCACATCTTTTAAATGGTTAACCTAATGACATTGACGTAGGCTTCATTCTACCATGTCGAAGAATTTTGAATGTTTACAAACACGAGCCATTTACTAATATTTGTCAATTAGGGGATGAAATATGGTGAAATATGAAATTAAATTGAAGTTTCGTGACCTAAAAAATGAAACCTTTGTTTAGTTTTGATTATGTTAGAATTACTTCTCTTCTACATTCATTTTTTAGTTTAAATATACATTCTCTTCCAAAAAAAAAAAAAAGAGAATTATTTTTCAAGTTTCTCATAACTTCCTCACTTTTTAATCAAACATTAAAAAAAATTAAAAATCATTTCTCGAAAAAGTGGCAAATGTTGTGAGGATTCAGTTCCCAATGAGAAAAATTAAGAGATAGTGATATTGGAATTCAAAAGATTTTGCTGCTTCATAGTCTGAACCATTCTTTGTACGAATAAAGTTCACTGCAGACTTCAAACAGGTAAGAAGAGAGAAAAATGAGTATGCATCCATAAACTGATATACGTACATGGCTTCAGTAATAGTGCCAGTAAAATATAGGGAAAGTTCGGAAAGCTACTATATTTAGTATGTTACCATTAATGAATATTGTAATTAATAATTACCATATTTAGTTGTGATTTTTGATTCTGTATTGACAACGAAATTATTCCTCCTGCCATAGTGGACAGGATAAAACTGTTCACTTGCTGATGTGGTAGAAGAACTTTACTTACGGTTCTCTCCAAGTGAATAAGATAAGACTTCTCACTGTAAACAGAAAAATATTTCTGTATTTGACAAATAATCGTAAGTAAAATTTCCTTCAAGTGAACAAGATAATTTTTCATCGTGGACCGGAGGACATTTCAGTAGGTGACAAATAGTCTAAAAATGCAGGCAGGAAGGCAGCTGCACAAACAAAACAACAAAAGGTGAAAATTACCGTATTTACCAAGAACGTATAAATGTAAAATGTGTGCAAGTTGTATTGCAAGAGAGAGAATGAGCAATGATAAGTTGCTTTCTTTCTTTTTCTTTGTTTTGCTTTGCTTTAAATATTTCCCTCTGCTTCTTCTTCCTCATCTGTCTTTAAAGGCTCGACATCCGAGGTCTGAATAGAGAGACAAGAAAAGGACTACTGCTATTATTTATGGATTTTACGACAGAGTTGTTTCATGGGTCACACTCCAAAATCCACCACTCACTTATCTTCACGCTACAGGATTATCAAAAAATCCTTGATGCTGTTAAAGATTTAAAAACACTGACATACACACAACTAAACGAAGGAATTAAGAGCTTTTTTGAGATCATTTTTTTCTTATTAATGCATTTTAGAACAGTAGATTAATGAAAAATGTGTGTTTAAAAATTAAGAAAAAATTTTGATTTACGTGTTATATTACTTTATTGAAGAATGTCTTGTCGAAAAAAAAGTAGAAAAATATATTT
>CAIGRT010151558.1:0-14853 GCA_903798405.1 Fraxinus platypoda | reverse complement strand
ATTTGAGTCATTACTAAAATACTTTCTAACTACTAAAGATAACAAGATAGACTCAATTATGGAAAATTTAGATTTTAACTCTTAGAAGCTTGCTGAAATTTGTTCCATCAACCAGTTAGTTTTGAGAAACAACTTACAAATTATGTGCTAATGAAACATTTAGATCTTCAACTATTTAAAAATTCGGTCTCTCAACTATTAGAATCTCCAAATCACGTCCTTCACCTGTGTTAATCTTTAGGATTCGGTCCTAATCTATTCTATTAAAATTATCAAAATCAGTTCTTCAAATTTTATCCTTCAACTATTTATAATAATCAAATTCAGCCTTCATCAATTTTAATCTTCAAATTCGATCCTTCAACTATTAGAATCTCCAATTTCGTCCTTCACCTATGTTAATCTTCAAATTCGGTCCTTCATCTATTTTTTTTTTTATCAAATTCAATTCTTCAACTATTAGAATCTTCAAGTTTCATCATTCAAATATTTCAATCTTCAATTTGGTCCTTCAACTATTGCAATCATCAAATTCAGTCCTTAAACTATTAGAATCTTCAAATTTCATCCTTCAACTATTTTAATCTTCAATCTCGGTCCCGAACTATTTTATTCATTTCCTTCAACTCTTGCAATCTTCAAATTCTTGGCAGCGAATTGTCTCTGCCCATATTGACTCACGCACTACAATGCTACTCCGTCCTTTTATAATGCTAAATTGTGGAACAAAATCCAATCTAGGCCCAATTTGCACATCGTCACACACACACACACACACACACACACACACGCACACTAATTGCATTACAAAGCCTTTACTCATATCATAATTTCAAAGTTTGTCCTCCCTATTATTTATAAAATTAATTGGTGTCCAAATTTCAACCACCTTTCACTCGACATTCTCATATAAAATCGACTTTCGTCCGTACTCGACAATGTATGATGTAGTCTCAGACTGAACAAGACAACAGCCCTTTTACTAGGAAATGTCAGATAGGTTCAATTTTTCTCCATGTTCAATGTATGGTTGATGCAATCTGATATCTTACGGTTCAATGATCTCAACATCTTCATTGACGAAAAGATATCTTACTCAATTTTATTATATTCATTGCAAATAATGTAGATGAAGGCTGTACACAAGTATTTTAGCACAAATGAAATGAATTATTGGATGGTAGTGATATCCAAGTGAATTAATTAAAAGTTATTTAATTTTCTCTTTTCTAAAATTTTTAGTCTTCATTCAATTTCTCCTTCCAGTTTGGCTTGCAGGTGATATAGAATTTGTTCAAAAATCGAATAGAGAATAAATAACTTTTTAAAAGAAAAAATAAAAAATAGAGAAAACTATCACCCCTCCTAGTCTACCCAACTCCTAGGCAAAGGGAGAATATGCAATACATGATCAACCATGAATACTTCAGTTGTAGCAAGCTTAATTTGAATGACTGATATACACAAATGCACATATATTCTTACCACAAGTACAAAAAAATTCAGTTTTCTACCATAATATTGAGTAAAAAAGGATGAGAAAACTCCATGGATGGAAATGCATCTATTCTACAAATACAAAGAGCCTCTCAACAATAAAACATCATAAAACTGCAATATCATTTGAAAAGTCTATTTCATAGCTTTTTAGATCCACGTTTACTTTTCAAACACATTATATAAGAAGTTCATTATAGCATTTCACGCCACTTCCAGCAAAGAGATTAAGAAAATTCATTTCGTAGTGAAAAACAAGTTTCATTAACCTGCAGGTTGGTGAGAGTTATCAAGTTCCAACTTGGAAAAAATCACTGGTGGCCCTGCGGTCTGCCGAAAAAAGGGATATAGCAGAAAGGAGGATCTTCCAATGGTTCGTATAGTTCCTCAACTCTTCAATTTACTTTTCATCTTACTGCTTGCTTCTGCAGATCGTTGCTTCAAGTTTTCGGCCTGTAGAAATGTAAATAAATTCAAAACAAAGGTCTCGAAGAAGTCACTTCTCATGGAGATAGATACTTCAGTTCAACTTTCTTGTAAATAATAGCAAACTATCATTGTAAGAAGCAGTCAACAGGAGTATAAGACAACAGGAAAACAATATTAGCATAGTTTGTCCATACACGGTTTACCGAGTTAAAAGAAAATATGAAAAACCAAATTAGAAATCAAGCAGCAGAATCTAAATTAGAAAATTTGAAGTAAATTTTTTTTTTCCTGAGACTACACACCACACATTTCCCCAATGGTGAGAAATGAAAAGCACCCAATTAATTTTAAGTGCAGTACGAAAAAGAGCGCTACACGATATACCTCAATGCAGCAAAAACAGGGAGGACTCGCTCAAATATTTCGTCTTCTGTTCCAGTAGCGTCGATCTGCACGTGATTTTGTAATTTTAACAGTTGCGTACTTAATACTTGATAAAGCATTCATACAAGTTACGAAATGAAACCAAGAACATTAGAGGTTGTTCTCTTTGTGTTTTAATTTTGAATTCATTTTGGATTTTGTGTTTTAAGTGTCCATTTTGAGATTGTTGAAAATGTGTTCTTTTTGGCATTTTGAAAAATTGTTTTGAAAACACCCAAATTGTCGTTTTGGGTTTTCTTTGTAAATTTTTAACTTGTTTTCAAAAACGCGTTTTCGAAAATAGGAAAAAGAACGCATTTTCACTGTTTTAAAAAATCGAAAACGGAAAACAGCATGAAAATGGTAAAGAGAACAGGCCCTTATATTTCATTACTTTCCTTTATCAGCATAGATGAAAAGCAGCCAAGGTTATGTCATTCAAAGCTCATAACATAGAAAAATATCATTTGATTGAATAGGAGGACAATCCAAATTATAAATGTTTGTCGATAATCTACCAAATCAGTACCTTGTAAAGTTTGCCTTTCTCAGAGTAGTATTTGATCACAGGAAGATTCAATGCCGTAAAAACCTTTAGACGTTCCTTGACTGTATATATATTATCATCAACTCGTCCCTAAATAGAACGATATCACAATTATTTCCTTATGGCCAGAAGAGAAGCAAGACAGAGAGGAGAAAAAGAAATACAAAAAGAACAGCACCTGATTACGATTTAGCACTCGTTTCATCATTTCTTCTTCAGGGCAATCAAAGAAAAGAACAAAATCTGGTTCAGTGCTAACCTGCAATTGTTGTTCAACATTATTAATTACTGAGAATTGATTATTGTACCCACTTTTTCTCACATTTACTGCTTCACCTCCACCTTCAGAGAGTTAATAGTGCAGGTGGTTTTCTGGTTTGCATACTGACCTAATACCTCACACCATGGTAGTGGAGCTGCCATCGTTGAGAAATTCATAGTGGAAACTTTCTAACTTGGCCATGCATGTGATTACACTAAAGAGAGTACATGTACATATGGCATATGTTTAAAAGAATGAAAAACCAGGGTAGTGCATTGCTATCAAAATTTATAGGAGAGATAAGGAAATTAATAAAAAATAAAGTCCCACCAATCATTGTTATGAGAATAAAAGAAACTCACAACTCGTTCAAATGCCATACGATTCTCTTCACTTCTTGGGAAACCATCAATAAGAAATATATCATTTTCACTTGATTTGATTGCCTTTAGGATTAGTTTTACAGTCACTTCTGAAGGAACAATTTTTCCTTCCTTGATCGTGTTGAGAATCATGGCACTGCAAATTGGATACCATCATTGCGCGACATAGCAATTTACACAGTATGCTAAACAAGAGATCAATATCAGCAAAAAGAAGGCATACTTTACCCATTTTCACTATTAGAAGAAATTTCCTTCCTTAACAAATCTCCAGCACTTAAGTGGGTAAAACCAAAGGTTTCAACAATCCTTGTACACTGAGTACCTTTTCCACTTCCAGGACCTCCTAAAAGCACAATTATTGGATTAGCATCATTTCTCTGAATTTTAAGTAATGCTGCAGCAATAATTATACCAATTCCTTAGAAAGTATCACAATGGGGAAGCTATTCTACAAACAATCATACCAAAAACTTCAAAAAAGTAAAAACTGCTACATATGAAGGTGGGGTACAATCATGTGTCTGCATGTTTCACTTTGATGGAAGAAAGGCTCCAATCATTGAAGATGAGAATGAGAAGTGTCACTATACCCATTAAGAGTTGAGTTTTGCTACACAAACATAATGTTTGACATAGGGGATNTCTGCATGTTTCACTTTGATGGAAGAAAGGCTCCAATCATTGAAGATGAGAATGAGAAGTGTCACTATACCCATTAAGAGTTGAGTTTTGCTACACAAACATAATGTTTGACATAGGGGATGACACCCCACACACACATGGGGAGGTCGGCATCATTTAATTCAGGTCGGGACCCACATGCAATGTGAGAGGTCGGTCAACCCTTATGTCAAGCATTATGTTCATTTAGCTTAATTCTTAAGAGTTAAACCTACTTAAGCACTATTTAAATAGAAATATACTGCACAATAATTTCTGGTTTTGAGATCCAGACAATAATTTCCGAGTTCTTTACTAAGGACAAACTGAGAAAATGATTCCACTGAAAGCAATGTGTACAGTAACAAAATTAAATTAAGTCATCATTTTACCAAGAGAATAATGTACTCAAAATAATTCACTCAATAGTGCAAAGTCATTTACCCAAGACAAAAGTTATGACTGGGGTTCCTCCTGGATTGGAAAGTCTACCTTCTGCCTACATCCATACAAATAAATATGCAAAATAAATATTCAATGTTATGTGTTGCCAAAATAAAAATTCATCTTTCCAAGTAAGAAATAACATCCCATGATGAAAAATAGACACTAGGCTAATCCTGAACCAGTTAGACATCGAGAAGTTGCAAGCTAATTCAACAAAAAAAAAACAAAAAGAAATGATTAACTGGATATTATATGTTGCACATAATATATGTGACAACCTTTGTTTCTAGAACCATCCCTGGCAGTGGAGCAAATTACTAAACTCATCAAAAGAACAGGATCAAACAGAAGCGATTATCAATAGTTAGATATTAATTGGCACTGCAGAATAGCGGATCCATATATGGTGGCCCTGGGGGATTGCCCCCACAATATTTTTTTACTTTTTCTCGATTTATACTGAATTTAAATACAATTCTTTTATATATAATAATACATATATATTTTTCCCCTCCAACATTTTTTCACCCGGGCTTGACACTGGTTGGTACATGAAGGCGTGTAACTCAAAATCTAACCCATCAAATAGAATACCAAAATGAAACTGATACCGGTTTAAACGACAACTATAATAACATTAAACTCACCGCAGCCGCGAATTCCATTTGCTAAATTAAAGATGAAAGAGGTCGGTAACTCAAAATCTAACCCATCAAATAGAATACCAAAATGAAACTGATACCGGTTTTAAAATTTCGGTACTAAAAGCTTGCCAAATCTTCAGTCCATACGCTGCTCGCATCTACTGGTACAAGACGTTTGATTAATGAAGGGAAAAAAAATTCACTAAAACAGAATGAAATGATAAAAAAATGAAAATGAGGCGTAAAAATCTGATCATGAAACATGCCTGTTTGAGAAGGAATGGTTTCGATGAAGAAACCAGAGGAGACAGTGAAGTCACGCGCCACCACATCGCAACCTCTTTACACACTTCAACGCCAAGAATTATTAGATCGAGAAATCAAAAAGTGTTCGATTTCGAGTAGTTTTAAGGTGCAATATTTGGGCGAGACTTTCCGTCGAACACGTAGAATGCCATGCGATACTGTCCGTGCGATAGGATTCAAAAGTCTTCCAAAATATCGCTTTTTTCCTGTCTCATAGTTAGGCATGGCAACGTGCCCAATCAAGCATTTGATACTTCGTGTACTGCTCTATTATTTATTCAAGTAGTTGCTAAAGTTAAACAATTTTCCTACTTAAGGTATCTTTTTAGTTCTTATTCTACCGCTTTAGAGTGACTTTAAGACTAAGCAAGGAAGACAATTCTTGGGTAATGAGTTAACCCAAAAATGTCAATTGAAATTTCAGTTTTCTTGACTAATATATAGAACGTAAATATCCAAAACTCGACATCGTAAGTTCAAATTAGGCTTGGCCATTGTCATTAAACAAACAAACCTCGGTTCGTCTCGACTCATGTCCAAAAGATCCACTCAGCAATTTGACCCAGCGACTGGTGAGCTGAACCCCTGAGTCACTCGTTTTTTTAAAGAACTTTTTGAAACGCTCATTTTTCAAACTTAAATTATACACGAATAAGTTGTTACGTATACAATTTTCTTTTAAAAAAATAAGAAATACTAAAGAAAAATAATATAAATATTGACCTCAAAATCGAGATAAATAAATTTCTCTAACCTAATCAAGATTTTAGCTCCTTAAATTCATTAAATTCTACTGAAAATAAGAGTTGGGAGGGAAATGACTATTTGAAATAGTGTGTGTTCAATTTTATATATCCTCCTTTGCTCAAACTATGACAATTTATAGATTTTCGATGAGCTCGTGAAGGTAATTAAATCATCTCCTTTAATAACACATGACAGTCATTGATGAATGAGCTTTAACTTAATCTGTTATATTTTCATATTTTATTCACTATGTCACGTGTTCTTCATTGGTTGTGAAGTCATGTTTAACAAGTTTTAACTTTCTTATTCACATATATTGCAATAATGATTTTTGATGATGTGGAATAGCTTGTGGAAACAAATAGGAGTGCTTTTTCTTGTTCACCAATTTCGCACTCACGTGTCTCGTTTGCTCATCTTCGTACTCAAGATCGAATTTATGACTCGTTGACAGTGGTCTAGATTCACACATCATCCAAAAGATTTGTGCTCCATGCCTATGGTCATCGCCCAAATCATCACGAATTGAAAGTTCATTAAGATCACTGAAATCGTGATCTAATGGAGGGGCCGGAGTTGGAGCACTTTGTGGTGTGTTGGAAGCACAAAATCAAAGTCATTAGTGTCCAATAATCTGCTGTAATTCTTTTGGAATTGGAATAATATATGTAAGAAATAGGCAGAATGGTATAATATAATATAATTTATATTAGAATTTTGGAGGAAAATAACTCAAAGAAGAAAATTTAGAGAAAATAAAACTCAAGATTCCCCGATAAAATAGCTAACTACTAATATGAAGATTGCAATAATTGTATTACAGAATACTAAAATTGCAGATTTAGAATATAGAGAATTATGGTGTGGAAAAAAAATTGTATTGTAGACTACTAGATTTTGAATCCATTATGACCATGAATTAAGCTATGTTGTCAAATGAATTTGACATCTTTGTTGACATAAGAAGATATGTAAAAAATAAATGGATGACATTGTTGACTGTTTTTTAAACAGTTTAATGAAATTCTCTCATGCGTAGTTTCTGTCATCCAAGATGTCATCCAATCTGTTAATGTAGCATGATTGTATGACCATTGGTCAACGCTCATAAAATACAAATATGATCGTTTGGGGGTGATAAATGGTCATATTTTGTGCTCAGCTAGTTTATTTTATTTTATTTGTTTAGTTTCTCGACACTCGACTCGTCCATATACGAGCCCGAGCGACCCATAGACTGAGCCGCTGGATTGTAGTTGCTTATTAAACTGATTGTATGTAAAGTTAGAATTTTTATATCGGTTTCAAGTGCAAGATCAAATTTATTGATTTTAACAAACATTTCCTAATGAGAGTTTTCGTGGATAAGGAATATTATCGAAGAGAGAATATTTATTAGAAGAGAGAACCATTTATTTGATTTATAATTCAATATCGAAAACTTACTAATTAAATAATAATAAAACTTGACAAGTCAAGAAAATAGAACCAGCGAGGTGGCTAGTTGCTCGACCATTTGCCACCCTTACTCAAAGTGAGGCCATCATGTTTGGCAAAGCTTAAAAGCTTTATTATACGAAGAAAAGTAAATTCAAAAGTAAGGGGTGCTTAAATTAAAATTTAAGTGATTATAAGTTGTTTGTAAACGATTGGAAAATTTGACTTGGCACCTTTTTCTTTTCAATTTTAGCGCCTATTTGTTGGGTCTCATTTTTCTAAAAGGCGGATGTTACCTTTTAAATTGAACTAATTCAATTGTTTGCAGTCAAAGAACGATAGCTGAGATTGATACAAATATACGAAGAAAATTTGGTTGAGAACCTACACAAAGGTTCGTAGACCTCCGGTACCAACTTGCCCTGGAAATAACAAACATATATTCTTTGGGCAAACGAGACATGTTATCTAAAACTTCTATACAAAATCAAGCATAAGTACAACAAAGTATTATTTCCAATATATTTAAGGATATTGTAAGTTAATAAACCATTCTTTTATCGTTCTATTAGACAAGAATAGAAAATAAGGGAAGAAAATGCGTATGACAAGTTGGGTTTACATATTCTATGCATCTGTCATTCTTCTTATCATATGCTTAGAGGATCATGTATATTGCCCGGCTCTTATAGTCGGTTCTTCGTCTTCAAACCACGGAACTCGATCACTATCGTGGCAGCGGAGCACATTGGCATGTCTTAAACATCCCGTGGCGATTATGATAGTAGACTGGTGGTTGGAAGCAATGCACTGGGTGAAGCAATGTTTCAGCAATTTTGTCATGGAATGGATGGTTTTATGGACTCTGCTGATTCTTTAGCACTTCTTATAACTAAATCATAATTGATAGAAGCCAGCTGAGTCAAGTTCTGATGACAAAAGGAAATAAATGAGCATGTATGTTGCTTCTCCTCATTTAAGAAAACCAACGGTCTAAAAACATTGTTAGTCATCCAACTTGTTAAATGTTAACCAAACTATTTCTCACATCGGATAAATCAGTCAAATTTCATTCTTGTTTCAGTTTAGGTACTTCGTCTGCTCCTTTTGCTCAATTAGCTAAAACGTTGGCATGGCTAGAGGAAAATTAGTGAATTGTTTTCATCATCCAACTGGGCAAAAAGGTGTTATGTTGGAAGATAAAAACAATGCACTAAAGGCTTTTCTATGCCAAATCATATGTTCCGTTTAGTCATTTCAGCATTTATGTTATAGGGATAGATGAAGGGCCTAAACAGAAATAAAAATGAAACTTCAGTTATTAATTTGGAAATAAAAAAGGTTAGGTGACCAAAGTTAAGCAATGTTACAAGTTGGAAGAGTATCAATGTTGAATGATCTTGAAGTGTTTATACTGGAGATTCTCACCTTAAATGAGAAATTACTGAATGAATACGTCATATTACAGGCAGGAGGGCCAAATTCTGCCAAATTTCGACATTCATCCCCCTGTTTCCAAGGCAAACAATGGAACTTGATCAGTAATAAGACTAAATACGGAAAAGCAAGAGATAGCTGATAGGCCCCATTTGGTTTGGACTTTAGATCATTCAAAACGGACTATGATCATACCAATCTTTCATGATTATACTTCAAAATGAATCAAGCCTCGAAGCAAATCAAAGATTTGTATTAAAATAAAATAAAAAATGGGTATAGCAGTTTGATCAAAACAGCAATTTACTTTTTCTTTGTTGTATTATCAGTAGATAACAAGTGACTTGAGAGCCTTGACATTGAAATTGAAAGACCAAAATGATGTCAGCAAGCTCAAAAGCCTACTGCAGGTCGAACATAGTCATCTCATACATTCAGCAAAGGAGATTGTTAATTAAGGTCTTAATTGAAACAATCACCAATAAAATTGAATATCTGATTCTGACTCGTTTAACTGAGAGGTTTAGCAGAATAAAATGTGATAACACATGCTTACTTCTTCATCCTGCATGTTGCTGTACGAGCTGCCGCTGCATGAGGCACTGCCTGTCTCGGTCATGTCATCAAAATCACTACCTCCGTGAACATTTTCCTCTTCTGGATTCCAAATGTACCGGCTCATAAAATAACTAGTGTCTTGCAAATCAGCTGATGGTATGAACGCAGCCTGTGGGAAATCAGAGATTTTTAGTAAATATTTTGAATTTGCCAACCAACTTGTCTGTGTGGGGGATGGAGGGTGGTGGTGGAGAGTATGGGGAAGAAGTAGATGAGACCTTCTGCCTTGCAAGTGTGTCCCAATTAGTATCCTTAAAAAATTGATGTTGTTTCACCTGAGAGTGAACAGGATAATTTTAGTGATCTCATTTGTTACCACAATCTTGAACCTTGTTTTAATTGAGTGCGGCAAAATTGTTACCTCTCCAGCCCCAGTTGCACCCAATCTTTGAACCGGATTTTCAATCAGCAACCTGAAAGAGAGCAGAAAAATTTATTCAAGCTCACCGAAGTTTGCAAGTGCGAATATTGTTTTGAATAAACACCCACTATAATTATCCTTATAAACAAATAAACCATGAAATTAAAGAAGGCCAAAAAATTGTAATCGACAAGTAGAAATATTTCAAAATACGTGCTTTCAGATTTCATCAATGGAGACAAGGATGTCTGGTTTCCCCATCACCTCTCACATGTACCTGTATAGCACTATATACCATCCATAATTCAAACTAACACCATCCTTTTTGATACAATTACTACCTTAAGTTGATGATACCAAATAAGAAAGTGTACAAATTCAGTTACCTAAAACTTACTTGTCCATCAAATCATAAGCTTCAGAGCTAATTTCCTCAGGTACCTTTGGCCAGGGAATGTCTCTGTTCATGATGTTATCAAAAATTTGCTGTATAGAAAGGAACATGATCTGTAAGTCCACATAAAAGTATGCACATAACAAATTAAAGCAATAACTATTTTCATCTTTACAAAAACGTATCAGCAGTACGAGAAGCAAAAATTTGTCTCTTCGTGCCTAAATGAGATTATATTTGCAAATAGCAATACCAATGCATTTTTGAAATCTACAATAATAAACTATTTACAATAATTATCTCTCTTTCTAGGAAAATTAAGTCCTTGTTTGACAAAGTTTTTGAGATTATATGCGAATGGGTCCCATGAAATGTGTGGCTAAAAATTAAGTTTGACCAGCTTAAAATCAGAAAAAAGCTTTACTAAACAAGAGCTAAGTAGATGATGTGAACCCACGTAGTAATTGAAGCTACAAAACCCACAAAACATTAGATCAAACCAAGAAAGCCAAGAATCAACGTTTCAAAAGCTCAACCCAATAAATTATTAAATCAAATAACCAAGACAATATTGCCCAAATTTCTATCAACTCTATCTCCAACACAATTTCTAACCCTATTATCATGCCTATCTCCTCTATTCCTCATTTTTCTTATTTCAGCCTCTACTAATGCATCATCATAAATTCCACTACCCGCTTCATTTTCACCACCATTATCCGCTTTAGAATCCCGCCTACCTTGCCTCTTTGCGTTAGAAACGTCTCTAGGTTGCTCCCTACGTAAATTAGCGAGCAATGTGTCTTACCTCTCCATCCATACCTCTTGCTTATCTATTTTATCTCCCATATTCCAAACAACCTTTCAAATCGTCGTATCATTTCCTCTATCATGATGACTTGACTATTATAGACAGGATAGAGATGAAAAGAATTCTTTTCTTATTTTCTTATCAATGATTTTACAGCAATCACTACCTCAATATATACAATGTAATGTAGAATAAAAAAGGAAAAATAATATTCTAACTAAAGAAAGAATAATCTTTCCTAACTAAGCACTAGTTATACCATATACAAATTTTACAATAATTCCATAATTGATACGGGATTCCTTCTTTTCTACACTCCCCCTCAAGTTGGATCATAGATGTTGATCATATCCAACTTTTAAATGAAGTAATAAAAAATTTGTCAGGGTAGCCCTTTGGTGAATACATCTGTTGTTTGTTCTTTGGTTGGAACGTAGATCATACAAATGGTTCCATTTTGAACTCTCTTTGATGAAGTGCTTGTCGATCTCTACATGTTTGGTTCTATCATGTTGGACTGGGTTGAGTGAGATGTTTATAGCTGCTTTATTGTTGTAATAGAGTTTAATTGGGGATTTCATTGTAACTTGTAATTCTTCCAAAAGTTTCTTTAACCATAATCCTTCACATATTCCTTGTGCGGATGCTTTAAATTCTGCTTCAGCATTACTTATAGCTACTAAATTTTGTTTCTTGCTCCTCCAGGTTACCAAATTTCCCCACACAGAAGTACAATAGTCAGTGGTTGATCTCCTATCTTCTATTGCTCCAATACGTATTCCTGGGGCATCACATTTAATCTCAAAAGTATTGTTAGAGTTAGGTAGTGATAAATTCGGTGCAGTACACAACCAATCCTTAATAGTATTAAAAGCATGTTCTTGTTCAACGCCCCCAATGAAATCCTACACTTTTCTTTACAATTTTCGTGAGTGGTGTGGCAAATGTACTAAAATCTTTAACAAAACGCCTATATTAGCTAAACCATGAAAACTTCTTACTTCAGTTATGCTTTTAGGTGTTTGCCACTCCTTGATAGCTTTGATCCCCATCCACTTCAATACCCTTTGTACTAACATAACTAAGAAAAACAATTTTTTCTATGCAAAATGTAAACTTTTAAAATTAGCATAAAATTGTTCTTGCCTTAAGACCACAAGCACACATCTTAAATGTCCTATATGCTTATTTAAATCCTTACTATATACCAGGATATCATCGAAGTAAACTACTACGAATTACCTATATATGCACGCAATACATGATTCATGAACCTCATAAACGTGCTAAATGTATTAGTAAATCCAAATGGTATGACTAACCACTCATATAAACCATACTTAGTTTTTAAAAGCAGTTTTTTACTCATCCCCCTCTCTCATCTTAATTTGATGATATCCACTTTTGAGATCTATTTTACTAAACGTGCACGATCTATATAATTCATCTAATATATCATCTAACCAAGGTATAGAATGATGATATTTTACCGTTATGTTGATCTCCCGACAATCTACGCACATCCTCCAAATCCCATCTTTCTTCAGCACAAATAGCACCGGCACGGCATATGGACTCATGCTTTCCTTCACATACCCTTTGCTCATCAATTCTTCCACTTGTCTTTGAAATTCCTTGGTCTCCTCGGGATTACTCCGATAAGCCGACATGTTTGGAATGACAGCTTCAGGTACGAAATCATTTTGATGCTCAATGCCTCGAATGGGTGGTAACCTACTAGGCATGTCCTCCGAAAACAAGTCTTCGAATTCCTGCAACAAAGAAGTAGCCAAACTAGGAAGGGGAGTTTTAGATTTCTCAAAATTGAGGAGTGATTCCTTATAAACCAACAAGATCATAAGTCGGTTCTCAACTACTACCCTCTTCAACTCACTCCCTTTTGTAAAGAAATTCACTCTCAGAAGACTCTTTTTCTTTACTCTCTTGTGGCTCTACTGTTTTTTTCTCACAGCCACCTCACTTTTTTTCCCCAGCCTTCTTGTCACGAAGGATCAATCTCACTCTCTTTTTCTCTTATTCTTTTATCTTCCTCACTTTTCAATTTAATTTGATCTTCATAAGCTTGTGCTAGTGTTAGCGGCGCAAGAATAATAGATTTCTCATCTTTAGTAAAGCTGTACCTATTTTTGTACCCATCTGCATCACCTTCTTATCATATTGTCATGGCCTCCTCAACAAAATATACCCGGCATGCATAGGAACTACATTGTACATCACTTCATCATGATACATCCCAATTGACAAACTCACCAATACTCGCATATTCACCTTAATCTCTCCACATTCATTCAACCATTGCAATTTGTAAGGCCAATGATATTTTAGCATAATTAATCCCAAATTTTCAATAAGTGTAGTGCTAGCCACATTGGTATAACTACCCCCATCAATAATCATACTACATACCTTGTTAATATGGCATCTCGTGTGAAATATGTTCCCCTTTGTTGCTCCAAGTCATCTATTTTGATTTGAGCACTAAAAACTCGCCTTGTAACTAGTGGCTCTCCCACTGCATACTCTACTTTCTCACCATTACTAGCATCCTCCAATTCCGGTATGTCATCATAATCACCCTCACTATCACTCACCACTTCTCCATTGTATCGCAACATCATCGCCGTTTTGTTTAGACATTGAGAAGCAATGTGTCCCGATCTCAAGCACCTAAAGCATTTGATATCCCTATTCCTAGGGGGTTAGGGATCCGCCTTGGGTGTAATTTTGCTAGCAACTTCCTCTCTTCCCTTTGGTAGCTCAATTCTACTCTTTGAAATAGCCCCGTCACCTTTATTGTTATCTCACTTCGGTTTCCAAGAAGAGTTAGAATCCAATGGATATCTAGCTGTCCCCTTCCTCTTCAACTGCCTCTCTACCTTCATAGCTACATGTAGCACGTCTTCCAACTCCACATAATGTTGTAGTTCCACCACATTAGCTATCTCCATATTCAAACTATTCAAAAATCGGGTCATGGTGACCTCCCGATCCTCCTTAACATTTGCTCTAATTATGACAATCTCCATCTCCTGGTGATAATCCTCCACATTCCTAGATCCTTGATAAAGGCTTTGTAATTTTTGATAAAGATCCCTATAGTAGTGACTAGAAACGAACTATTTCCTCGTGATAGCCTTCAATTATCCCCATATTTCAATAGGTCTCTCATGATTTATCCTCCTAGATATTGCTATTTGATCCCACTATATGATAGAGATGGCAGCGGGGCGGGTTTGGGGAGAGGCACCCCCGCCCCGCCTTGCCACTCCCCCGCCCCGCCTTAGACGAGCGGGACGAGTGCGGAGCTTGTCCCGTTTCCTGCCGTGTTTTTTTTTTTCAAAATTTTTCAGTTAAAATACAAATTCAAAATTTTAAAATCCAAAACAAATAACAAACTAACAACATCAATATCCAAAGCAAACACTC
>CAIGRT010151535.1:0-10800 GCA_903798405.1 Fraxinus platypoda | reverse complement strand
ATTTAATAATTCATTATTTTATAAATAAAAAATTTAAAAACCTGATTTGTGAAATTTGAAACGTGTTTTTGTATTTTTGAAATGGTGTAAAGTAAATACTTTAGAAATGTATTGTTCCCCATTTAAAATGCAAGAGAGCCCATATATTTAAGAGTCCGTTTGATTAATTTAAATTTCATGGAATCTACTTTGATTGTTTGATACAAAAGTAGAAATGAAGTTCGAATTTCAAAGTACAACCACTTTAAACTTTTTTTGCCAATTTCATGAAAAATACATTCTTATGGAGTATTTGGATTTTTATTTTCCATCTTACATGGAATTTGAGACGCTTTCCACATTTACAAATCAAACGGACCTTAAAAGTAAATCCTACCATTTTCCATGTATTCTAGGGTTTCATTAGTTTCATAATTTTCCAATTGGTACAATGCGATTTCTTTCCAGGTTTCCTACAACGACGACAACTCTCTCTCACATCCATCAATGTCTTGTGTATATATATATTTGGTAGATTTCCCATTGGGTTTTAAATTTTTGACTGTGTTGGGTTTTGTGACCCAAATTCTGTCCAAATTGGGTCTAGGGTTTCGTGTTTTGGAGTATTGGGCTTGAAGATGACAAAATAAGGTCCAAGAAGGGAAAGAAAAAAAAGGCGGATTGATGGCGTTGGACGGACGCCCGCTTATAGCTCGAGCAATAGGAGCAAAATTGGAACTGGGAGTTCGTCGCCGAGCTATCACTCGAGCGATAGGCCACAGATTTTTCCCTTCTTTTTCAGTTTTACGTGATTTTTAACTTAGTTTTCATATTTTAGGTTAATTCTAAAGGTTTGGACATGATACTCTAGTGTTGACCATAGTTAATAGCCACCAACACAGTTCTCACAAATATAAACTCTTCTTGACAATTTCCTCTAATTTTACAATTCCTAATTCAATACATATTTTAAATAATAGAGAATAGAACTGAAGGACTCCAACCTTTAACATTTATTGCATTTTGATCTTCGCCTTTTAAAAGAGAGCATTTACGTCCTCAACATTTCATTTTAGTAACAGGCGTTCAATGATGATTTTACCTTTACCTGTTCCTAACATGTCAAGCATTAGATTTTTCATTTTTTTTTCCTCATCTCTTTTATCTTTATCATTTTTAATGAAAAATATCTATATTTATTTTGATCATTATTTATTTAATTAAGATGACTTAAATTTTTATTCTTTTAAAAATATTTTTATTATATGGTGAAGTGAAAAGACATTGTGGAAACCATCACCTCGTGTATGAGAATTTGGCATTGCGTGTGTTTGGCCTCCAATTTCTATCAATTTTTTCAAAACTTTTTTCAATAAATGTGGGCCCAGGTTTGAAAGAAAGGGTTTTGGTTTGACAGCAATAGAGGCCACATGACTACTCACCTTTATGTTCCATTTTGCAAGTTTTTACTTTCCTTTTATGCCCTTCAAATTATGGTAGGTGGCTTTCACTTGATTTAAGGATTCGTTTAATTACAAAAATGAAATTTGGATAGAAAGAAAATAAATTCTAAATAATTGAATTGTCTAGAACTTAATTTATTGAGAATTGTCAATTAATTGTGTTTGATTTGTATAATTTTTCACCTGAAAAGTATTGAAATTTTGAATCTTTTGGTGTTCGTATGACTTTGTTTTTCATGAAAATTGTCTATTAAAGTGATATAATTTGTTACAATTGAGGATAAAATTTATTTTCATTGACAAAATAAAATAAAATAAAAAGTAAAGTTGCCTAGAAAAGTTTTTCCCACCAAACTTTTCCTCAAAAACCAAGAAAATGTGAGCATGTGGGTGAAAGATGGAAAATCAATTCCATGAAAAATTTGGACATTTTTCCCACCAAAGTGGTGAGAAAATATTTTCCTCAAAAACAAAGAAAATGTGAATATGTGGGTGAAAGATGAAAAATCAAATCCAAGAAAAATTTGGACAATCAAACATGCAAAAAGGTGGAAATTTGAATTTAATTTATAACTTTCATGAAATTGAAGTGCAATCAAATAAGGCCGTATTGTTACCATCAGTAATTGTTCCGCGTACCATACATGAAAAGTCAAAACATGAGCAGCATTTTTACGAAGTCAATCAAGCTACATTGATAACAGGCAGATGAAAAATGTATCCTCAAATATGACAAAATGAACTTGAGTTTCTCAACGTCGGCAAGTTAAGCGAAAGTGCGAATACGGACGACATACACCTTTCATTTATATGCGTTGTAAAACTACTAACATAGAGCTCATGTCATATAGTCGCGTAGTTGTTGTTGCGGCATGTCTTATTCAACTATTGCATCTAGTTATACGGCAATTTCATCTTCTTCATCAGGTAGGTCCATCTCAACTATGTCTCCATCCACTTTTACGGCTTTACGAAAATCCTCATCCAGTCGAACGTTTCTCCATAGGAAATTATGCATTCTCATTGTGGCCATGACCACAGTAGTTTGCTCTCTCATATTGTAACAGGCACTCGATCAAGAATCTTCCATCTTTGTTTCCAAATACCAAACGCACATTCAATAACTTTATGGCATGAAGAGTGATGAAAATTGAACTGGTCACTTGCATTTCGAAAATCGCATCGCGTTGTCTGGAATAAATATCGACGCACTCTATTCGGTGCCAAGTATTCGTGAACAATGCGCTCGGCTATTTGACATTATTCTGAAGGCCCAATAATGGCTAACCAAGAGGTGGGGTGCATTGGTTTTTAAAATTTTTTCAAAAAATTAATCTAAATTCAAGAAAGTAAAGATTAAATAAATTAATTTAAATAATAAGCACAAATATAAAAGTGATAAATAAAAGAGAGAGATGATACAAATGATATAATTGTGGCGGTTCGATCCAAAACCTACGTCCTCTGTTACCAAGCTTTTCGGCACGAGCAAGGCATTTTCACTATGTTGATTGACTTATGGTGCAATCTAACCTTTTACAACGCTTCTGGTGACTTACAAACAAATAGCACCGATCCTTATACAATGTTGAGTTTTACGGGATCTCAACACGACTCACTATTGAGCTTTTACGGGATCTCAATATGACACACGGTGACTTACAACAAGGAGCACCTATCATTGTACAATGTTGATCTTTAAAGGACTTCAACACGATCCACACTTTATCAAAGTGATTTTACAATAGGAATCATCTTTTGATAAATAATACAAACAAGNAAGGACTTCAACACGATCCACACTTTATCAAAGTGATTTTACAATAGGAATCATCTTTTGATAAATAATACAAACAAGTTAAGTACTAAGAGATGCTAACACTTCAATGAATTGTGATAAATGATAGCTCATGTGTTAGATGAAAAACTTTGATGAATACGATAATAAAAAATTAGATTCAATCAATTAAAGTGTTTCAATGAGAAGATGAAGAAGAAAGAAATGCAATGTAGGTTCAAAAAATTTCTCAAAAAATATATATATTTTAATGAATAATTATAATAAATTAAATACTAAGAGAGAAATGAGAAACGTTGATGAATATGATGAATTTACAAGTTTGATTCAATGAATCAAAGTTTTTCAATATGAAAAAGTAGAAAAGTTTATACAATATAAGTGCAAAGACCTTCTTAAAAAATATCTCTCTTTTAAGATTGATATAAATAAGTAAAAAAATTATTCAAGAAGTTTGATGCGAGAAATGATTCAAGATATTTGATTCAACAATCAAAGATTTTGTTATAAAGAAATTAATGAAATGAATGTAAAAATGTAAGTTCAAATAAGATATTTTATAAATATATTTGACAAGAGAGCTATCTTCTAATTGTTTAATGAATACAAAATGAAGTGGACTGAAGGACTTTTGGTCGACATGGTCTGGGTTACCAATAGTATACCGCTACGGGGTAAATGTGCAAAAATGAAACCAGATCAATAAGGTTATAGTTGCTACATCGATTGCTGGAAACAAGTTTTAGGTGATCGAAAAATAGAACGAAAGTCATACACGGACAGATGAAAAAAATAAATTCAACTCTCAAAATCAGATATTAACCATGTGTTCGGGGTAATAGGCCCGATCCCTCATTTTCTATCTTAAAGTTCTTGATTTGTTGTACAAGCTTGTGGAGTTGAAGGAGCGAAAGATGAAGGTGTTGGATCGACCATAGAAATGACGTGGAGACATGCGATACCTAGACGGAAAAAGGAATCGATTGGGATGGAGGTGCTGACTGCTCGTCGATAAAAAAACCCAACACGGAGCTTCGATTTGTTGTGAACTAATTCTATTTGTAGTTGTGGAATTGCCCGGTTGCATATGAAGGAAGAGCGTCGCAAACAAGATGGTGAGCTTGAATGGTAGGGTTAAAATGGCGGAGGGTAATGTTGTACATTTCCACTTGCATCTGAGGGCACAATGGTCCGACGAGGCTCAACGACAGTATCCACGTTACATCGAATTTGACAAAATTCTGACTTGTTTTAACAAATGCTCGGGCTACTACTTTAGAAAAATGAGATTTGGTAAAAAAAAAAAACTCATTAAAATAATTATCATACGGTGACATTGTTGTTCTAGTCTCATGTGAATTCTATTTTAAAATAAAAGTCTATAAAGTTTTTCAAATTCTTTTTTTAATTTTATATAAATTCGTAAAAAATTCACAGAAATCATCACATAAAAAAAAAAAAGTGTAAAGTGCATAAAAGTTTTCAAAATTCCAATTTAATGTACTCGTGAGCTGGTAAATAATTTGATGGCATTCATGAAATTCTGATCTCCAAATGACACTTGGTTCATCTAATCTATACCGTTCATGTGTCTCCTAATCAACAGCTCATATTCATGATCTGTGGCACTTAGAACTCACCAATCAGACCCCGTCACCGTCTCCTATATAAGAACAGCCACACACTGCCATTCTCATCAACGATCCAATTTCGAGAGTAAAAAATCACATTTCTTCGGTCGGTCTTTTAATACGAAACAATGGCCCCAAAGGCAGAGAAGAAGCCAGCTGAGAAGAAACCTGCCGCTGAGAAAACTCCGGCAGCCGAGAAGGCTCCGGCGGAAAAAAAGCCAAAAGCCGGAAAGAAATTGCCAAAAGAAGGCGGCGCAGCGGCAGGAGACAAGAAGAAGAAGCGGACGAAGAAGAGCGTTGAGACCTACAAGATCTACATCTTCAAGGTGTTGAAACAGGTTCACCCTGATATTGGGATTTCCAGCAAGGCCATGGGTATAATGAACAGCTTCATAAATGATATCTTCGAGAAATTGGCTCAGGAGGCTTCCAGGCTTGCTAGGTACAACAAGAAGCCGACCATCACTTCTCGGGAGATTCAGACTGCTGTGAGATTGGTTCTTCCTGGAGAATTGGCGAAGCACGCAGTTTCTGAGGGTACAAAGGCTGTCACTAAGTTCACCAGCTCTTGAATGGGTGGTAAATTAGGGTTTCTACTGCTGCTTGTTTTTAATCCATTTTATAATGTTGTCGACAGCTTAATATTTAGGGTTTATTAGGGTCTGGATGTAAACAAACTTTAGGTTGTGTTGAATTTAGATTTTGTAGTTTATTGCTAGTGAATTATTGAATGAATTTCTCTGTTCTGTATCTTATTTTTTTCATTTCTAGATAGAAATTTTATTCTAACGCATTTGTTCAGATGATTTCTATTTTCATTAACCAAGAATTTGTCCTGTTTCCTGTTTTGCCTTTAATACTTGAAATAAACTTGCAATACAAATTTGACTTTTGAAGTGATTCAAAACTTTGGTTCTTGTAGTTCAAACCCTAAAATTGAAATATCTTGATATTGTGTTTTTAACTTTTCATATTCCTTGATTAGCAAGGGAAGAGACCATGTCAGAGTTGGAGCTTCATGCGTGGGTAAAGACTGCTGAATTTGGAAGTGGAATACAAACCTGTTTCTGCTATTCCAAGATTTGGTCTTTTGTTTGGCTCTGCACTTTGGATCTCACCTATTATCCTTTGTGGTTCTATGTTGACAATAATGATGTGAATGTCTTTCTCCTCCATTCAGTTCAATAAAACCTTATGCTATAATGAAGAAAGTTAACATTTGTTTAGCAATTGTAGCACCCTCTAACGAATCTGATTGAATTATACATTCAAAATTAGCTTTGGCGGATAGACCCGTAGCCAATAGGTGGCGCCACATGGCCCCCGGGATGGCCAGGGCCACATCGGCCCTGGCTATGTGGCAGGCTTCATCAAATATTAAGTCCCACAGATGTCGTATTTTAGGAGCCCAAATTACGTGATTGAAATTTTCTGCTAATTTTATTGTTTTCGGTGAGATATATGAGCTCAGTGGTACTTTAGTTTTCTCTTGAGTTGGCTGACACCATCACCAGTTAATTTAACAGCTAACTCATTTTTGTTCATTGGGTGTGCGGTCATATGATCATCGATTGATACAATGTCAAAAGGAATGACAGTGGGTTTACCAAGAAAAACTCATCGAAGATAAGAATTTTTATCGGGAAACAAGCCTCTTCCGCTGGGTTCCTCTATTTATTTTTCCAAGCCACTTTCTATTACAGGAAGAAGACAAAGTGAATTCAAAATTTGAAACCAATCTTCATGTGAGAGACTGGAAAAAGAGATCACAAGATAACCTTTAATAATTGAATTTAATAATCTGAAATCTACAAATCTTTCAAACAAGCACAATCTTCACAGAACTCACTTGTCCAATAAGCAAGTGTTACGTGAATTTGAGTGATCCACGCTCACATCTTTATGTACATTGATTTTTGATCTGTTAAATTAGCATGTCCTTGTTTGAAGAAGACGTTTGAAAGTGGTCAATTAAGAAAGATAATTACAGTTTGTCTCCCATTGGTTCTCATGTTAATCTATGATATAAAATGGTTTCAAGAAAACAGCTTGAACATTTAAGTTGTACGTCATTTTATTATGATCAGTGATACTGTGATAGGTATTGGTTGATTCCCTTAGTTGAAATTAAGCTTGTCCCTGTGACTAATTACAGACGAGGAGGTGGACGGTTGTTATTTTCCATTTCTATTGAATTCTTGGCTGTGTGATGAAACAATTCTCTGTTTTCCTTTATTTGGTATTAGCTATGGTTCACTTGCAGTTGCTATCTTTATAGCAGTCATTAAGGTAGTAGTCCGTATAAAATTTGGTTGTGCTGAACAATTTTTGATGGTTGTATGTAGTGTGCATGTATACATTGAGATTCTTTCAGCACGTGGAGGAAATTTGAATCTGACCCGTCGAATGAAATGAGCTTTTTATCCTATAGCATAAGCTAAAGATCATGCTTTCTTACTTGCACTATCACGTAGGTAAGTGAACTTGGTTGATATTGGGATTTCCAGCAAGGCTATGGGTATCATGAACAGCTCCATCAATGATATTTTCGAGAAATTGGCTCAAGAGGCATCCAACTTCAATCATATAACCTCAAATTCAAATTTTGGACACTCCACTTGTTGATTGATGATAACGATGTTTTCTTTTAAATGAGCAAAGATTGGCATTTTCAAGCAAGCCACCATATTTGAGACATTAAGCATCAAATTTCACATCTCTAATATGACAAACTGAACTACTCTCTGTATTAACCTTTTAATATGGAACACAGAACAATTCCAGTTATTTAATCAGCCCAAAGAATTCAGTTTGTCAAAAGAACACAAGTCCAGACTTCCGGTTATGAAATTTCTTGTTTCACTGGAATGCATCTTAGGACTGAACATCTATGATTCAGCATAAATTGTTTTTAATAATTTCAAGTCATAGGATGAAAATAAATTTCCTTGCTCACTTTTATAGGGATGGAGCTTGTGCTTTTATATTCTACTACAGCAAATAGTAGAATAGCATTAGGCAAATGAACATGCACAAGGGCTTCTCAAGAAAGCTTTGTTCATATGTGACAATTTATCCTTTTTATCTTAAGCTACTGCATAATTTTTGGTCTAGAACATACACATTTGATTTTGATTCATGTCATAGCAATCAATTGTATTTATTACTGGAATTTGACATTTAACTGAGCAGATGGAATTCTCTGTTCTTAATCAAATCATTTTTATAGATTGGACCTCATATTTCATACATTGTGGTACATTACAATCTATATATCAGATTCGATGACAAAAACCCAATCAATATTCATTCTTCCCAGAAACCCTAAATACAGGATGAACGAACCTAATTATAACAATAGAAATACAAAGAAAATCTCCTCTAAGAGCTGGTGAACTTGGTGACAGCTTTTGTACCTTCTGAAACGGCATGCTTAGCTAATTCCCCAGGCAGAACCAGTCTCACGGCAGTCTGGATCTCCCGAGAAGTAATGGTAGGTTTCTTGTTGTACCTGGCGAGCTTGGACGCCTCCTGAGCCAATTTCTCGAATATATCATTGATGAAGCTGTTCATGATACCCATGGCCTTGCTGGAAATTCCAATATCAGGGTGCACCTGTTTCAACACCTTGAATATGTAGATCTTGTAGGTCTCAACACTCTTCTTCGCCCGCTTCTTCTTCTTGTCTCCCGCCGCTGCGCCGCCTTCTTTTGGCAATTTCTTTCCGGCTTTCGGCTTTTTCTCCGCCGGAGCCTTCTCGGCGGCAGGCTTTTTCTCTGCAGGCTTCTTTTCTGCCGCCTTTGGAGCCATGTATTTTGATTTTCAGAGGGAAAAAGAGAGCCAACTGATTGAAGAAATTTGGGGGATGAGTAATGGGAGATGGGGGCAGAGTAATATAGGGTTTTGAAGTTGAAGTGTGATTGGTTTATTTTCAGCAACGCGGATCGTCAGATATCAACCGTTGATTAAAGAGAAATGAAACGGTGGATATTGAATGGGGATACTTCTGAAATTTCGTTTTTGCGCGCTAGTTTGAAGGTGAAGCGCCTATTTCAAGAAAAAGAAAAAAATAAAGTGGAGCGCATTGAAGAAATCAATGAAATATATCAATTTCAAACCCCCAACTTCCATAGCATTCAAAGGGCAAAAAAAAACTGAAGTGGTTGTTTTTTTTTGTTTGATAAGAGATGGTCAAACTTTATTTTTAACTACTTATTTTAAGTAATACTATTTATCATCACAATAATAAAATATCAATGACGTGATAATTCATTATCCCTCATATTTTTCTCTCTCTTCCCCCTCCGCTTATAAAAATTGAATTGTTGCATATAACATTATTTATATATTTTACTTAACATACAAATATTTGGTACCTGTTTGACAACCATTAAAATTCAAAAAAAAATTGGGAAAAATTAGTTTTAGAATAATTTTTATTTTTTTTTAGAATGTGTGGTTAAAAAGTAATAATTTTTTTTTAATTTACATGCAAAATATTTTATTGTGATAATATGTAGTTAAAAACATAAATGTTATGTAGCCACACAAGGGTTATAACTTCAATCTATATGACGCTAAATTATAGGCTAAATGAAATGTGTAGTTAAATGATTCATTTAATTCTACTTATCATTTAATGCCGTATTAGTGCTGTCTAAATTGGGATTATAATTTTAATATGGTTAAATAACATTACTCAATTGAAAATAAGTCTTTTTAAAAAAAAAAAAATTTAATGACTGTCAAACAGTGACTTTTCACACATTTTGGGTGTGTTTGAGCCATATTATTTGGGAAGAATGTATTTTGGAATAGTAGATTGATACAGAATATGTTGTTAAAAAAGAAGGAAAAATTATTGATGTGGTGGAAAATATTATTTTATTGAAAAATATGTGGTCGAAAATGAGTAGAAGAATGATAATGAAAATTTTAAAGTGAGGGCTTTTATAAAGAAGTTTTAGATTTGGATCAGTGTTGCAATCAAAATCATAATGGTGTCAATTTGAGATGGACTATCCACGCGGTCGCTACAAAACAAATATTATACCTTTTGTGCCCACCTTTGATGAGGGTATTTGCAAGGAGTTTTGATTGGTGTACAGCTTTGGTACACAGTAACTTATACAGCCCACACACATGGGGTGGGGCCCACATTTTGTGAGCCCCACCCCATGTGTGTGGGCTGTGTAAGTTACTGTACAAAAAGGCTGTACAACAAGCCTTTTTCATTTGCAAGGCCTATACGTAATCACCAGCGTGACAGCAAAGGTCACGTAGGCTTCCAACTGTGAGAGAACCGCTATTTCAAAATTATTTTTTTTACATACTTAGTCCATGTTTGAGGCACATTAAAATTTTCATTCTCGTTTTTTTTCTCATTTTCAACCACACATTCTTCAATAAACTACTATTCCAATATAATGTGGCTCAAACAGACCCTTACAATTGATATTAGTGCTTAATGGAGTAAAGTTTGAAAAAAAAAATCGCGAAAATTTTTTCTTTATCATCAAGCAATGTTGAAATTTNCAACTACACGTTCTTCAATAAAATAATATTTTTCATCACATCAATAACTTTTCCTTCTTTTTCAACAACACATCCTCCATCAATCTCCTATTCCAAAATATATTCTTCCATAATAATGCAGCTCAAACACACCCTTATTTTCAATAACACATTTACACAATAAAATATTTCATACATAAATTTAAAATTTTTCCTTATGTTTCAACCACATATTCTTAAGAAAAAATCATTATTCAAAACTCTATTTTTACCGAAATAATGGTAGTCAAACTAATTCAAGTGGGCTTAAGTGATTGATAAATTTTTAAAAACTAATTTTAGAATAATTTGTAGTATGCGGCGGCATATTTGAGAAGTATAGGGCCCGTTTACATAAATAAGGTATTTAAGTATC